>APFE031165372.1:717-37248 GCA_000404065.3 Pinus taeda | reverse complement strand
TTTGATTTTTTTCTTCTCTTTCTCTCTCTTCTACGTGGGTTTCTCTCTGTCTACGTTTTTGGGTTTCTCCTCATCTCTGTGTTTTTCCATTTTCTACCATAACCTTGCGTCCATAGCATACTCCCTCTTCTGTGTTTTCTATTGCACTGTTGCAGCTCCTTCAACCTATAAAACATCGTCTTTTTCCATTGCTGCCATATCTTTTTCTCTACCTAAACATCATTGTTTCCCTTCGTTATCCTCTTGCTCCTTTGAATCTGCAAACCCTTCATGTTGTCCTTCTTTTCCCCTGGCATCCCTTATTTCCTCTCTATTGCATTCTCCCTTTCTCCCCTCTATTCCACCTGCAAAGAATCCCTGTCATCGCTCCTCTTCCTCGAGTCTCCAATGCTGCCCTCTCTCCTCCATGCGTCCTTATTTTCCTCCATTGACCTGCATACAAACTCCTTCCTCCCTTCTGTTGTCTCCATTTACTGCCCACTGCCTCTTCGAAAACCCTCTCCCTAGCGTTCTCGTCATCTCTATCGTCCATCGCAAACATGCAATCTCACTCGATCTCAAAGCTCTTTCCGCCGACACACCTTCATACACAAACACTTCAAAACAATTCGATTTCATTTTTTTTGTCTTCACATTAGGGTTAGTCCTTGTTTTTTTATAAAAGATCCAATTTTTTTAACTAAACTTTGGTTAGATTCATTTTAAAATTTTGATTTTATTTGTTTTGGTTGTTGTTTTTCGATTTTTTCCTTTTATTTATTTATTTTTTTTATTTTCATTTTACATTTTACATTATCGCTTTTTTCCTATAAAAATTATGATTTTGATTTATTTTTTTCATTGAAAAACATTTTCAAAAAATATTTAAAAAAAATAAAAAATAAAAAAACATTAAAAATGTTAAAAAAAAAAAAATTATTTGATGACTTTAGAATCACGAATGAAATAAATCAAAAGGGGGAATTTGAGCTTTACATTTAATAAATTTTTATTTTTATGTGGCCTAGGGCCCATAAAAGTTTAATTTTGACTAAGCCCTTTTGATTTGATTTTTAGTCACATTAAAAATCTTAATTTCTCTATTGTCAAGTGTGATTATTGTTTTAAACATCATATTGACTATAGGAGAAAGATAAATTCTTCTAGATTTGGGATTTAATTTCTAGAAACTCTTGCATGATAAAATTTTGAGCATTCACATTTAATTGTTCATGATCGTCGCTTCGCCACATTTACAAATTTTCTCTGGATAACTTGTTTTTATTTAGTCTATGGTTAATTCAATATAAAGGCACTGGTCTATAATCAATTTTATCTTGTGGTTGTGTCTTATTTTAATCTATCCATCTCAATTGACCAAGAATTGTTCTAAATTCATCAATTTGTTCATCCTTAAAATCTCCTAGAGCCTGTGTTCCACACACTATCTTCATCCATTCACCTTAGGGACTATCTCCCTTGACTTGTCTAGGAGAGAGTCTAAATGGAGTGAGTAAGGATTAGAGTGACTGCCCTTAATCTGAGTGTTGTCACGATGCCTAGACACTTTGTGTGACAACATTTTTTGGAGCCATTGCTAGGAATATTTTATTCTTAGAGTTTCAATGACATTTCCTCATCATTCATCTCATTTCTCATCTCTCATTTGAGCCAGAAAAACCAACACTTCTTGGAATTTCCACCAAGGACCAATTTATTGGACCTTGGCTTTATGGCATTTAATCTCATTTTTATGGCATCATTTCATCTCTTCATTTCCCACCATCCTAATTCTCGTAATCTCTCTCATCTAATCCTTTCATCTTCACCTTTTTTCACCTAAACATTCTGGTTGATTTCCTGTTTGGGTGGTTACTCCACTTATTCATTCATTTAATCCCAGATTCATTTTGTTGCCCTTTATCCCATCTGCAAGCTACTACACCTTCTCCTCCATTAAGCCTGCATTCCCTGAACCTGCGTTCATCCCTCTCCATCTCTTCCTGAGCTCGCTATTTTGCTCGGCTTCATTTATCCCTCCACATTGTCTGATGTTTCCACCTTCCTCCATCAAGTACCTGCCGCAGCTCCCTCAACCCCCTTTCCTTCGTTCTCTATCGTCATTCCTCCCTTCCATCGCCAAACCTGCAACCAAAATTTGATACACAAACAATTTCGACTTTTTTTTTTTTTCATTTGTATTATGTGTATGTAGTAGGTTTAGGTTTCACTTTTTTTTATTTTTATTTAGGTTAGGATAGTTTAGTTAGATATTTCGATTTGCTTTTTATTTTGATTTGATTTGATTTTTTCCTTTTTTTGTTTTATATTTTTTTTTCATTTTTTTTTTTATGAATTTGTGTTTTGTTTTTTTTATTTTGATTTTTTATTTCATTCATAAAAATATTTAAAATCTAAAAAATTAAAAAAATTCAATTTTTTTTTGGTGACTTTGATTGTTAATGAAATAAATCAAAAGCGGAACTTAAGCCCTCACATTTAAAATTTTTTAATTTTTATGTTGCCTATGGCCCATAAAAATTTAAATTTAATTAAGTACTTTTGACTTTTTTATTTGTTTGGTCACATTAAAAAATTTAATTGCCATATTAAATTTGCTTCATAAGCTTAGCACATTTAACTTACCTAAGGGATAATTAAAATTCTAAACTAAATTTCCTTGGTGTCCTTTTGTGTGTCAAGTGTAAAATTTTAATATTTGTGGTGGTGATTTCTCTATTCTCAAGTGTGATTAATGTTTTAAAATCATATTGACTAAAGGAGAAAGATAAATTCTAGATCTGGGTTATTAATGAAAATCATTTTAAATTTGGAATCATTTCTTAGCATTTAAATTTCATAATTCTTCATATGATTTAATTTCTAGAAAATCTTGCATGAGATAGTTTTGGCCGCTTACTTTTAATCGTTCATGATCGTCACTTTTGCCACATTTATAGATTGATTTGGATAACTTGTTTTCATTTAGTCTATGGTTAGTTGAATATAAGGCACTGGTCTAAAATCATTTCTATCTTGTGTTTGTGTCTTATTTGTATTAAATTTTTTATCCATCCATCTCAATTAAGCATGACTTGTTCTACATTCATCAAGTTGTTCATCCTTTAAGTCTCCTAGAGCCTGTGTTTCAAAGGCTACCCTCATTCATTTACCCTAAGGACTACCCCCCTTGACTCGTATAGGAGAGAGTCTAAATAGATTCAGTAAGGATTAGAGTGACAACCCTTACTCTGAGCATTTTCATGGTACCTAAAAATTTTGTGTGACATCAATATCCATTGATGATATATTGGTATATTCTAAGAATGAGGAAGAACATGCCAAACATTTAGCAGTAGTATTGAGATTGCTGGGAGAGAATTAGTTGTATGTAAAGCTCAGTAAATGCAGTTTGTTTCAAACATAGGTACATACTTGGGACATGTGGTTTCGAAGGAAGGCATAACAGTGGATCTAGAAATGATAATGGCTAGCAAGGAGTGGGAAACTCCTAGAAATGTGGATGAGGTAATATCATTCATGGGATTAGCATGTTATTATAGGAGATTCATCAGGAACTTATCATATATTTCTTATCCTATTACATCATTGCAAAGGAAAGGTAAGAAATTTGAATGGACAGAGGAATGTGCATCCATTTTGAGCAGTTGAAGTAGTTGTTGACAAATGCTCTAGTTTTAAAGATGGTAGATCCAGAAAAAGGTTTTTTGGTATGTACAAATGCTTGCAAGAGAGGAATTGGTGGAGTCCTTATGCAGGAAGGACAACTAGTATCCTATGAATTACGGAAAATGAATGAGCACAAGAAGAATTATACAACACATGATTCTGAGTTGGTAGTGATCATCCATTATTTGAAGATGTGGAGGCACTATCTTCATGGCTGGAGGTTTGTATTGATGAGTGATCATAGTGGATTGAGATACTTGTTTGACCAACCGAATCTGAATGTGAGGCAAGCTTGATAGTTGGCCATGATTGGTGAGTTCGACTTTGAGATCAAGTACATCAAGGGGAAAGAGAATAGGCTTGCATATTCTCTTATAAGGAGAGTATAGGTAAATCATGTAGTAGCTATGAGCTCTTATAGGATAGATTTACAGGATTGGGTCTTGCAAGCAGGACGATAGGATGATAGGTATAGGGATCTTATGCACAGGTTACAACAGGGTACAGGTGACTAGGATGTGGACTATCATCTCATAGCAGATGGCTTGGTCAGATTTAGGGAAAAGATATATGTATCAAACAATAGTGATCTCAAGAATATTATCTTGAGGGAATTTCATGTTAACCCATATTCAGGTCACCTGGGATATCAAAAAACATTGACAGTTATGAAGAATTTTATTATTGGCCGAATCTGAAGAAGGAAGTGGAAAACTTTGTGGCTAGATGTTTGGAATACCAATAGGTAAAGTAAACATGTAAGCATGTAGGTGGTCTAGTACAATCGCTTCTGATTCCAGAGAGGAAATGGTAGGTCATTTCCATGGATTTATTCACAGGTTTGTTGAGGACATCTAGACTGTGTGATTCCATCATGGTTGTGGTTGACAGGTTGACAAAGGTAGCTCACTTCATTCCAGTGGTCTACTTATTTAGCTAATGATGTAGCACAAGTATTCAATAGAGATATTGTGAGGCTGCATGGTGTCCCAAGAAGATTGTGTCAGACAGGGATGCCAAGTTCACTTCTAGATTATGGAAGGAGTTATTTTCAGGTTTGGGTACAAAGTTGGCCTTTAGTACAACCTATCATATGCAGATAGATGGACAGAAAGAGAGGGTCAATAGGATATTGGAGGACATGTTGAGGATGTATGTGATGCATCAACAATGGAGGTGGGAAGAGTATCTTACACTTGTTGAGTTTTCTTACAAAAATGGGTATTAGGAGTCACTAAGGATGAGTCAATTTGAGGCACTATCTGGGTGGAGTTGTAATACTCACATCAGTTAGAGTGATCCAATTAACAGGATGTTGATAGGACAAGACATGTTGGCAGAGATGGAACATGAAATGCAAGTAATCAAGAATAACCTGAAGGAAGCAGAGGAAAAACAAAAAAGTTATGCAGATTAGAACAAGATGTTTAAGGAATTTCAGGTTGGGGAATAGGTGTACTTGTGCATCAAGCCCAAGAAGAGTTCCTTGAGGATTGGATCGCATACCAAGATGGCACTTAGTTTTTTTGGACCTTTCAATATTCTTGAGATGATTGGACCAGCTGCTTATTGACTTTCACTGTGAATGACAATGAAATTCTATTATGTTTTCCATGTGTCATTTCTGAAGAATTATGTGAAAGATGTTGATCATTTGAGGGATAATTCCATCCGGAACATCAGTGCCTTTTGCAGAGAAATATGGTCATGCTTCGGAACTGAGCAATAGAGAAGGTTAAAGTTCAATGGAAGCACTTTGGGCCTGATGAAGCCACATGAGAGATGGCTTATTAGATGTGGGCTATGTATCCTTTTCTATTCACCAGTGAGTGAATTTTTTTGGAATGTGTTTTGGTGTGATGTTTTGGTACATGTGTATATATGTATATGGATGCAAATACTGCCAAGAGTTCTATTATAAAGCTCCAATAAGTGGTATGGGTGTCATGTTGTTATGTTTCTCATGTTAGTTTGTTTCTCAGTAGGATGATCATTATAAATACTAAAACAAGCTAATTTATAAAGCTCCATGGGTAGTATGTTTTTCTTTTAGCAGTCTAATTGGGTTGTAGGTTTCATTGAACACTGAGGACAATGTTCCAATAAGGGGGAGGGTTTTGTAACAACCCTGTTCAAAATCCATGTAATAAAGTTAATAAAGGAAAAATAATAACCAAGGTCATGGGACACGTATTCCAAGATAAATTTTGGGCAAAACAATAGTGATGGGGATCACTTGTGATTAATTAATGGCTATGGAAATTGGTAAAGGAAAGGGCAAAGGTTTCTTAAAGGCATGAGACATTTATTGGCATTTTATTTATGAAAATAATGGAAAATAAGGGAAAAGGAAGGTGAAAGGTCACAGGTTGCATGTGAAGAGGAAAATGAAGGAAAAATAATGGAAAATGAAGAAAATAGAGGCCTCATTAATAAAAAGGCTTTTGACAATCAATCTATAGCTTTTTTTCATTTCAGTTTTGGAGATCTCATTTTATACTCTCTCTCTCTCTCATACTCTTGGACATTTATATTTTTCTTGGGGCACCCTTGGAGGAGTGTGGCGTACTTTGGATTTGGAAAAATAAGGAAAAGGAAGAGAAAGAAAGTGTGAGGACATCAAGATTAGTAGCTACAATGGGTTTTTCTTGCATGTATCGAGTTGCATGTGTGATTTCCTTGCTAGTTTTGGAATGCATGGAACATGCATGTGGTTTATTTATTATGATTTTTCATTGGCATGGAGGACTGCCTAGATTGATAGTGGTTTTTCCCATTTTTTCCATTTCTTGGATAGTCATTATATTGTCGATTTCTTTCCTTTTGTTTTATGGTTAGTTCTCACATTCCATATGGATGTGGGTTGAGTCACTAGTTCCTGGAGCCTTGGTTGGAAAATGCTCTGGAAGCCCCGTAACAACTTGGGTTGAGTAACTAGTCCTAGAAGCCTTGGTTGTACAAACGTTATGAAGCCCTTGGTGGGTTGAATTACTAGTCCTAGAAGCCCTTTCTAGACAAACGCTCTGAAGCCTGACATCAACTATGGGGTTAGTTACTAGTCCTACAATGCTTTCTTGGAACAAATGCTCTAGAGACCTAGACAACTTGGGTAGAGACTGATGTGGTGATGGTTAGTGGTGTCTGATCGTGAGGTGGAATCACAGGTTGAGGGTTGATTTGGTCTCTAGAATCCCTAGTTTTGTATTGTTTGATTTATTTCATGAGATCATACATTCATGCTTGGAATATGGTGCGGGAGTGATTGGTTGAAAGAGATATTTGGTTCACCCCAATCTATGGTCGAGCCGTACATGGAATTCCCCGCCATGGTTGGATTCTCATATGTTAATAAGAGCTCCCTTTCCTTTGTTAATTTATGAGTAAATGTGCTTTCCATTATGTGGCTTTAATGGTTGATTCCTCATTGATATATCTCTCATTATTTTCTAGTTATAAGCATGTTTTATGACAGTTATGATGTATGGATATCATCATGCTTTGGTTATTATATGAAATTTTAATGAATGATTGACCTAATAGATAAAATTGTAGTCATTTTCATGACATATCGATCCTCTTTGACGATTCTTAGATAATTATGAGGTCTCTATGCTCAGATTTGTTGTTGTGACCTGTAGATTACCTGTTTATGATATTGATGTAGTGGCTGCAACACCCTCCAAAATTTTGGCATGTACTCAATTTCAGAGCATTCCTTGGTCTTGTACATTGTTGTCACGAACATTAAGACCCATTTCATGTATCTTTTTGGAGTGTTTTGGTCCCATTGTTATTTAGGCAAGATGTCGTGTTTTCCCATGTGGGTTGTCATATCAAGTGTAAAACATCATTCTTGTGGTTTCAAGGGTCCATATTTGTATTTAGGAGTTTTCCTAACCATATAAACACCTATAACACTCATTCACAAAGTTTTGAGCATTGTCGTACAAGTGTTGTCATGGTCATCGTAAAGTGTATATGCGGTATCACACTTGTCGTAACTAGTCATAGAGCAGTCACATGTAGGAAAATGTATTTTTTATTGGTCATGGGTGATCTATGTTGTTGATTCATCAAGTATTATAAGTGTTATATCATAGTCAAAACTTTATCACTTCACGCATCAGTCTCACTAGGCAAACACTTAACCATTTCTGAAGAGGCTTCCCGACCCAACAACTTGACTTCACCTGACCTACCTCGACTATGCATTGCACAATTCTAGTCCTCTAGCTATGACTTGGACCTTTGATTCTATGAAATGCATAGTTCTTACCTCCTAGGATTGCTACATTGTGCAATTCTTAAGCCCAAGAACCAACCTTCACCTCCAAAATTGTGCAATCCTCTCAAACAGTTGGCCTTAACTGTGCATTGCACAAGAACAAGCCCTAAGATCTCTACCTAAGCCTCTAAAATATGCAATATTTCAATGGACCAGCATCCCTTACCTCTTAAAACTGTGCAGAAATATCCCACAGTGGTCATCCCCTCAACATGACTCACTGACTGCCAAATTTTCACAGACATTATCCCTTAGCCCATCCTGAACTATGCATTGCATAGTTTTAAGCCTCAAGCCTCAACCCTAGCTACTGGAAGTGCACAATGCATAGTCACTGAGCCCCCCTTTCCACCCTGCTACCTAGTTTTTCCTCAGTCCATCAATCAAAATGCATCATCTTAGGCTAGGAGGTTTTTCGGGTTGATGTTGTCTCATCATGAGTGAATTGTAGGTACAGGTATCTTATTATAATATGGTGGGATGATGAAGAAGTGGATGAAGGAGGAGGACATGTAAAATACATTCCTATAGCTAAGCATGGAAGTTGATCTATCAAGTTAAAGCAAAGGGATACCAACTCATGACCACAACTCAAGACTTGAGATCAATTAATATTCTTATCACCAAGCCATCAAGAGGTGGAAGAAAAGAGAATTATCAGGTAGACATCATTCATAGTAGCAAAAGTGGCCTAACATTGCCACATCATTCAAGTAGTTCATATTAGCAATGCCATTTCATGTCTTGTCATGAGTTTTCATAGGCCACATCATCATTATGGGCCATGTATATTGTATTCATTGTAAAGTGGAATCCAAAGGACACATATGTAATATGGAGATTTGTGTAAGCTAAGAAGACATAGGAAGTCAAATGATCATTAGGGAAGTTAAATAGTCATGAAGCGGGGAAGCATCACCCCTTGGTTATTTATACTCCCTGATTGTATGAGAAAAGGACTTTTTCACCTTCACTCATCCTACAAGGAATTATAGAGATAAGTTAATTATTTGAGGAGCAAGGAGTGGAAAAAATGTTCCACTACTGGATCTAGTGATGTACATTGTAAACATCTATCTTGGCTCTTTTACTTAATGAAAGAATCCTTTAAGGACAACATGTTCTTCATGAATGGATTATGAATGTTTGTAATACTATTCTACGGATGTTTATATTTCATTTTTTCTTTCACATGTGCTAAGATAGTTGAAATATTTCATTTATTTTAGTACTTAAATTATTGAGAATGTGTTATAATGGTTGTTATTGTTATTCTTGTCCTTGTGGACTATTCTGTGAGATATTAGACATATCTTTCTTCATTTGATGGTTGTAATGACATTCACATCCTCTATGGACTATTCTGATGGATGCTAGATGGATCCTTCCAATTCATGTGTGTCTCTTCTTGGGTGGCACTACTACCTCTCACTTAGAGGCACACTTTTATCCTCTCTATGTAGTAGAAGAACCTTGAAACATTTACAACTGAACACTCACCAGGAACACCTCCTTGCTTTTTGAAGAAACCATTGCATCCATCTCTCATGCTGACAGTTAGAGCCAAGGAATTTCTTTGAGATATATGGCAATTGGGTTGATATTCCAAATAGAGATCCTACACCAAATGGTGTGAGGTATAATTGGGTCTTCACATGAGGGCTACCCCTTGGTTGATGTATTTCTAGCATCGTGAACATTGGCACTAGAAGGAGAGCTAGATGACAAGATGAGCCCATTGTATCTGGTTTAAATATCTTATCTAAAATGGCTCATATACAAATCTTACTCTTGGGGTGTTTCTCTAATTTTTCCCTTTATCAATTTTCAATTCTCAATGAGCCTCTCTATCACTTGTCCCAGTTAAAGTTTGGTGGTGAGAATGGAACATCCATAACCAAGCACATTTCTGATTTTCTTAAATTTTGTGAATCTTATGAAATCGATGATGACAAATTTGCTTGTGTGCTTTCCTTCCTCACCCTTCAAGGTCATGTTAATCGATTGTGTCATACCTTGCCACCTTCTTCCATTCATTCCCTTCATCACTTCCTTTGGGAGTTGCATCAAGCCTTCAGTAGGTATAACTACTGAGATGTTTTTAAAAGAACCAAAATCTTAAGAATGAAGCCTAATGAATCAGTTGAGGATTTTTCTGATTGATCCCTTCACCTTTGCTATGAAATTATAGAAGAAGATATGAATTGGGAGTTCTTGAAACAAGAATTTGAGTGCTTGGTTCTTATCACCTCATGTGATGAACCTGAACCCCATGGTTTTCCCACTCCCTCGACTCTTGTGAATCATGAGACACCTCTTATTTCAAAGGTGGAACCTACTACTCCTTTTGTGCCTTATCCTCCTCATTTTCCAGTCCCAATGAGGGTGCCTCCGTGTGATAGCAATAAATTTGAAAAAAATCCACAAATTAAATTCCTAATCCACCTTCTCATTTTTCTTCTACTTTTCATGATTCATATTCAATGGAGGAAATTCCATAATGACTCATGAAGCCTATGGAAAAGACTAACTCATCCATTCCATAAGATGTTGTCACTATTCATAGTTCTAATTTTAAATATGATTTGGATTTTTGTTATCCTCTATCATCGACATGCCATGACTCTTTGTACCATGACCCACTCGATCAATCTGCTCCACTAGCTATTTTTTCATACTCTCTTGATTTTCATGTTGTTGGTCCAAATTGTGATCAAGTACAAGGTGGTCACATTACATAGGTAGAAGAGTAGGAAGGTGGAGATGCTTTCAATATTTCCTCTCTTTTTCAGAATCCTCCATGTCATAGTGTTCTTCCACTCTTGGATGATTCTCAATCTACTAATCTCGGTAGTCAATCAAATGTAATTAATTATTTCGATCAATCCGTAGCCTTAGGAAACAATCACTCCAAGAATGATGACTTTGTTGATGTATGTGATTACAGTTTCCCAGGTGCATGAGCTGATCTCTTGGTTTCTCATGAAGATTTTAATTTGGATCTAGAATATGATTCAGTAAAAGAAGATGTTCTTATTGAAGCTTCCTCTTCATCTCACTATCCATTATTCTCTACCATCTGCGATGCATCTACTTGCAAGAGGGGTACTCCATGTTCTTCAAGTCCAACATCTGATGAGTTAACCTCTCAATTGGCACAAGTTGGTGAGATTATCCACGATGTAAATGAAAAAAATCAAATCTTTGAGTACTCTTCCCAACCCTTATCATCTCTACCCTTGCATGAAGACAACTCTTCAAATCAACTTGCTCATGAAAATTCCTCAATTCATTTATCTTTGAATTCGCAATTAGAAGAACCTTTCCACTTGAGTAATCTGGTTATTGAAGTTGAAAAATACAGTCAAACCAGTGACAAATATGGCTACCATCCAGTGCGAAATGGTGTTATTGAAACCTGTAGTAGCATCTATCCTCTCACCATGCACGATATGGTACAATCTTAAAAATGTGATTTTACAATTCTAGAAAGTTCTGGGAGGTGCCAGGGAGTCGAGGCACTTCAACATCTATTTATGGTTATGTCATGATCTCACGACTCTGGTAATCCCCTTGAACTAATTTAGATATGGTTTCTACTGCATGATCCTTTTCTTTGCATGGTTTGACTCGATGAAAATTTCTTCTTGAGAAATGTTGGGTATCTTGGATGTGATCTTTCTAATTTCCAAGATTTCACTTCTGACTGGATTCATGAATCTTTTTCATTTCATTCATCTTCATGAAAATATTTCCCAAGAAACTTGGGTTTGGAATGTGTATCTCTCATAGAGTCATGGAATTGTGAAGTTGATCATTCCAAATACCATATTTGGATGAAGGAACCATATCTATCAGGTTCATTTCATGATGAGCAGCTCTTGGATTTCCTTACGAGTATCATATCGCAAATCTTGTTCTTCATCACACCTGAGATCCTCTTGAGTAATAATGAATGCATGAGTTATCGCATGAATGAAGTTCTTCTCTGTTCCCCATGTCTTTACTGGTTTCATGTATTTGTTGTGCTGACATACCTTTCAAATTATTTTCATGATTATGATGCTTGCACAGTTTATCACCAGTTACAGGAAAATGGTGTGTCACATTTGGCTTGTGAGGAACTTGGTTCGATTATTTAGAGCATTTGTAGAACAATTTAAATTTATTTATCTTCGTTCATTACAAATTGGGAATTTGATGCTTTAATCAGATCATCTGACCATTATTATGTATTTGATGATTGTCATTCATGTTATCATTTTCCCATCAGTATATCCAATGAAAGTTGTTTTACATCCTTTTATCTTCATCATTTAACATCCTACTATTCAGATTTTTGTCAAGCGATTGAGGTAGCTTAGTCTCTACTGATGGTTATGTCAGGTCGTCACTATCTCGAAATGAGTGTTGAATATGATCAGATATATTCTCGCTCACATAATTCTCCTTATAATCCCTTGCCCCTAATTTAAAATCCATATTTTCAAATATTTCAGGGTTTTAAATAGCATCATCATGTATTTTATGATTTAATCATTGAATGGTTATAGAAATATTACTTGACAAGCTCCATTGCAATAAGCAAATTTCGACCTTCTCTCGTGCTTGCTAAGCAGGATGACACAGAAGAAGGTGCATTCGCAAGAATACTTCAAGGTTTGTCTAATTATTCTTTCTGTTGGAGAGGTAAGAATGTGGATTGGATGAAAGTAGAGGTTGGAACACACATTTCTGACCACAGGAAATACCTTCAAATGTTTGTGCAAGTTATGCAAATTTTTATCTTTTCTGTTGCACATTACTTTATATCTATTTTAATTGTTCATATCTTTGTGGATGTAGGTTGGAAAAAACTATGGTGGCTTCACTGGAAATTTCATTATACGTGACCCTAACCTTCTAGTTGTTAGTTTAAGAGTAGGATTAGTTGCACCTTAGTTTCTTTCTCTTGCACCCATCCCTTCTTGTTCTCTTCAGTCTCTCTTGTCTTTTCTTACTTTATCTTGCATTCTGCTTTGGTTTAGCTTCTTTTGTTTCTCTTTTGATTTTTTTCCCTTGTTTTGTTTTGTATTCCCTTTCGTTTGTTCCTTTTGTTTCTTTCTTATTGTTCGTCTCTTTTTGTTTTTATCGTGTGAATAAGTGTTGTGCTTAGACATGTTGTGGCTTCTTAGTATGTTTGTTTCCGAACTCTAAAGAGTCTTGTGACACTTCAAAATTTGGCTAACCTCCAGTCTGTCTTCCTTGTGTTTGTTATATCTTCTGGTCGATGAGGTTCTAGCGGAAAATATGATCTATCCATAAGGGGAGTTTTGGTCCAACCATGAACCCATGAATATTCTGGAAACCTCATGCCTACAATCGATCTGTATGTTTTGGTGTCTTCAAGTTTATCCAACTAGTAGAAGTGGAGAAGGGGAAAATATAAATGAGAAAACCTAAATCAAAGGTCTCTCTATGCTTCTCTGGAGGAACAACCTCTTTTTATCCCAATAAGTCGGGAACCCTCTTCTTCCCAAAAATAAATAAGTGTCGATGAAAAATTATCTTTAAAATAAATAAATAAAGGTGAAAGAAGAGAAAGGCTTCCTGCACAGAGAGGTGAGGCAAGAAATTCTGTCGGGGTAATGTCTAAGCCTACTTGTAGCAGATGGACTTGTCAAAAGTCAAGTGTTTTCATTGTCACGAACACAGGAACTATGCCACAAATTTCCCACAGAAGAAAGCAAGCAAGAAGGAGCTTGTAGTAGCTACAGCGGGTGAAGTTCTAGCTTCACAATTTGAACTTGATTTCACTCCCATTGCATGCATGGCCAACACTATTATGGGAGGCATGCTGTATCTTGAAAGCGGTACCTCGTTCCATATGACTAGGAACAAAGATCTCTTTAGTGATTTTGAGGAGAAAGACCTCAAGCAGAGCATAGAGTTTGGAGATGACAGGAGGTATAGAGCTACCGGGATCAGTTCATTTACATTTCAGAGGGAGTTTGGCTCCCCTCTCAGGATCACAGTTGTGATGTATGTTCTAGGACTAATGAAGAATATTGTTTCATTCATGGTATTGGAAACCCATAGATATGATGTGATTTTTAGTAAGGGAAAGGTTTTCCATAAACACGTCGCCACAGGATAGGTGAAAAATATCGATGCACAAGTCAAGAATCTATATGATCTTAAGGTACAAGATGCATCCAAATCCTTCAGGAGCAAGGAAAATGTTAGAGACTTGGTCATTGAGAGGGAGAGTAAATTACCTCTCAACATGTAGCCCCAAAAGAAGCCTCAAAAGAAGCTTCAAGAAATTGTGGAGCAGCCACAATTGGAGAAGATGAGAGGAGACTGAGTGGAGAGATCCACTCAAGAAGAAAGGAATCAGTCTCAGACAATTGTGGAGAAGCCACAATTGGAGAAGCAGAGAGGAAACTGAGTGGATGCATCTACTCATGCAGAGACCTCTAGTAGGGGGAATATCGAGCCAAGTGGGATGAGGAAGGACATGCAACCATACCTCCAGGTGTGAGGTGGGGCGATGTGAAGTGATAGTCCCAAGAGGGCTGAAATTGGGCAGGGTCTATTGAGAGGTTTTATCTCATGGATCGTACCTTGTTATGGGAGGCCAAAGTACATAGTAGCAGGAGGAATCAGTAGCAGTTGATGCAGTCAGAGATTAAAGTGACATAGGCTAGAGCAGTTAGATATTGGAGAGAACATAACATAGTTGGCAATAGTGTAGAATGGCAGAGTCAACAGAAGCATAGAGTTTTCAGTCGAAGAAGTCAGAGCTAGTAGCAGTCAGAGACTTTGATGACATATGCATCATACTGATTCAGGTTGGATGTTTTTTTTTTCAGTTTTAGGAGTTGTTCTAACAACAACACTAGAGAGAAGTGTTTCATGCAACATTCCAAAGGTTTAGGATAGGGATAGAGTTGAATTAGTTTCTTGTTGAGAGGGGGTTTTGAAAATAGCAACAAGAAATGTTAAAAATAGCATCCAAAAATTCCAATTTAATTTGTCCTTGAATTAAATTGTGAATTAAATTGTAATTCTTTTCTCATAGAAACTTGTAATAAGTTAAGTTGACTTATTTAACTTAGGAATTTCGAGTTGGAAGTCTATCTAGAGTCATGTAAATGTGATCCCTAATTTTTAGGTGTCCATATTGAGTTTATTTTATTTGTAATTAGATAACTCATTTTCACTGAGTTATAGACAGTTAAACTAGTTCTAACTGTTGGAGGAACTAGTAGAGGTCTAGTAGTGGGTTGGTGCACCAGTGCATCCTTGGTGCTACTTCACCTAACTAAATATTCCCTCATGAGAAAATCATGCATGTCAGTTCAGAGGAAGACCCAGTTGAGACTAGAGTGCAAGGACAATGTACTATCAGTTGTATGATTTTCCGAGTTGTACAGATCATGCATGCAATTATTTATGGACCTAAGATTGGATTGCGTAGTTTTGGAAGCATGATTTCCCAATTAAATATGGGTTGATCCTCTTAGGAAATGGGCAAGGAAATAGGGGGCTTGAAGAGTTGTAGAATAGGCTAAGGATTTAGCTTGAGCTAGACTATGAGTGGAGAGTTGATTATACTTATGCAGGGATTATTCTTGTGAGAACAAGCATTTTATTCTCATCTTGGATTTATGATTAATGAAATATAGATAGTAGGAGTTTTGAGCTATGGATTTTCCCAGATAAATATTGTGTTATGTGCCACTGATTATCTTCCTCTTGTAAAGAGTAGAGTAGATTCTTGTCTTGTGTTTTAGTAAATTACATGAGTTGTGAATATACAGGAAAATTTACATGGTATCAGAGTTGAATTCAATACACTAGAGGATATTTGGAAGTTCTGAGTTTTGGGCTACAAGTGAAATTCGAATTTTCAATACATACTTCAGATGGTGTTCTACAGTTTGCAGCTCGAGTATGCCTTGGATGGCAGCCTGAATTACATAGCCTGGAAGGATAGGATGGAAGTCATGTTGGAGGATAATGTTTTAAAGGAATTCATTGATAAAGACATTCCTAAGCCACCATCATTGGATGAAAAATATCTATCCGAATGGAAGAAGTGTGTGGCAAGGGTGAGGCAGATAATCCTTGAGGGAGTTCGAGACAACATTGTCTCGAGTCTTCATGGGAAGGAGACTCTATATGCTATATGGAAAGCATTGAAGGACCTTTTCCAAAACAATAGTGACCATAGGAAGTTTCCACTAAAATATAAACTTCGAAAAAATCAAGATGGAGGCAAGAGACTGAATTCCAAATTACTTGACCAAGTTCACTCATTTTTGAGATGATCTTGGAAGTGTTGGAATAATTGTTGTCGAGGATGATATGGTGATCCTGGATCTTCTATAACTTCCCAAGAGTTGGCATAGCTATTAGGACTCTGTCAATGGGAAGGAGAAGCTACCAGATTGGGAATTAATATGGTTGGGTTTGGTACAAGAAGAGTTTCGACGGAACACAAAAGATGGGACCTCTTCCAAGAAAGTGGAAGAGGAATTTTCCTTAGCAGGTAAGGCAAAGAATTCCAAGGGAAAGGTGTCCTAAGGCGAGGAGAGTGGCAATAACATGGACTTGTTGAAATTCAAGTGTTTTCACCGTCACGAGAACAGGAACTATGCCACGAATTGCCACAAAAGAGAGAAAGCAAGAAGGTGCTTGCATTAGTTGCAGTAGGTGAAGCTCTAGCTTCACAATTCAAACTTGATTTCACTCTCATTGAATGCATGGCCACAATTGTCATTGGAGGTGTATGGTATATTTACAGTGGTGCCTCATTCCATATGATGGGGAACAAAGATATCTTTAGTGATTTTGAGGAGAAAGACCTCAAGCAGAGTATAGAGTTTGGAGAAGACGAGAGGTATAGAGCTACCAAGATCAGTTCGGTTACCTTTTAGAGGGATTTTGGCTTCCCTCTCAGGATCACAAATGTGATGTATGTTCTAGGACTAAAGAAGAATCTTGTTTCAGTCATGGTGTTGGAAGATAGTGGTTATGATGTGATTTCTAGTAAGGGAAATGTTTTCCTTAGACACATCGACATGGGACAAGTCAAAGAGATCAATGCATGGGTCAAGAACCTGTATGATCTTGAGGTACAAAATGCATGCAAAGCCTTGAGGAGCAAGGAAAATGTTAAAGACTTAGCAGTTGAGAGGGAGAGTAAATTACCTCTCAACGTGTGTTAGATGATCCAAAATATAAAATTCATAGTTCACTAAGTTAGGATAGAATATTTAATTAAATATTGGAGACACTTAGAAATAGAATATTGTTGTAAAAGATATGACATCTAGAATAATGTCATATCTTAGGCTCCAATTTAGGAGTAGAGTTAGTAGATTGGTTAGAATGATTTTTATTGTGAATGGATATTTGTTAATTTAATAAGTAGTCCATAACTAGAATAAGTTAGGAAATTAAGCTTATATGTAGCTCATTCTCCTGATTGCAATTGAGTTGGTGTGTGTGTGTGTGTAAACTCTTGTAAAATTATTATGTAATTTCTTTTCTGATTAATAAAATTGTGTGTCTAAGGAAACTTCTGCCATTATTGTCATATCAGAGCTCCAGTAATGCAGCTGATGTGAAGAGGATATTCTAGATCTACAAGTTCTTGGAAAACTCCATTGAATTGATCAACAAATGATTGGTATGGAAATTGTCCAATATTTTGTTTAAAAGTAAAAGAAATTTTATTATTGATTTTAGATTTTTAAATCTGAAAATAATTTTTTATTATTATCAAAAATTTGCTTCTGTTATCACGAGATGAGGGGGCAGTGTTCTGAACAAATTTGCGGCAACCATTTTTTGAGATTTCTCGCATAACTGGTTCAGTAAATTTTCCATTGCTAGAGAGATAAGAGAAATTTTACATCGCACACATGTTGTGAAACCATATCTTTGTGGATAGCAGTTTCTTCATATATTTGGAAAATAATTAGAAGACTATGCAAGTTTCCCGCACTTTACAGAGAGAAGACATCAAATCAATACATAATGAAAAAAACATGTGATGTCCTCTTAGAAAGAAGACATGGGTTTTTCAATGCTATAACATGTTATTGGACAAAGAGTGTACATATCTTGAGTAATGTTTAGAAGGAAACACGCCAATGAAACCAGGCAGCAACTTCACTAAGGCACTTGTTGGCGTTGTGGCCACATAATTTTCTACCATAATTTTCGTAAATCATCCCTGCGTTTTGGAAATGCAAATAAATCATTGCCTATTTTTTCCATGGTTGCAGATCTGAGGCTCAGTTCCCCTTATCAAATAACACCCAATGAATATGAAATGTTGAGCCAGGAGACCATAAAATTTGGAATCCCAGGGTATGGCATGGCTAATTTTCGGACTCTCTCAGGAAGGCATCCCATCCCTTTGGTGACCAAAAATAAATCCACGCACATGCCTGCCTGAATTCGAATCCAAACTATGAAGATTACCATAATTCTTTCAAGTAAAATTCATGCACACAATGATCATGTAAGGTGGACCTTTGGCTCCGCCCTCAACCTGATACCTACCACTCCAAACTCTGCAATGGACACAATTATTGCTCAAGATAGCATGCACAAGGTCTACAAAATATATTAGAAAGCCAGTGTGAAGTTAGCAGAAGCCAGCATAAGCCAACAAGAAGCCAACCATCATGAGCCAGCTTGAACTCAGCTTGAGCCAGCTAGCAGCCAGTTTGGAGGACAACACGTAAACAAAACAAAAAAAATCAACTTCTTAAAGTTTTTTTTTAGAAGTTTAAAGTTGAATCTAAGAAGTGAAGAAGCCTTTGCTCGAGAGATAAGGTATACTTTTTAAAATTTTGTAATTTTTTTATTGGAGTGATAAGGAATAGTTTATTTTGGAGAGATATTTGAGTTTTTGTGTTTTGGGAATTATTGTTTGTAAATTTGTGGAGTAATAAGATGTACTACTAAATTGTATTTTTTTGGAGTAATAAGGTGTAGGGGTTATTTGTAAATGTTTGGGCCTGTTAATTTTTGGAGTAATAAGGAGATTTTATTTGGAGAGATAAGCGTGACATTGTAACTCATAGTATTTTTTTTTACTTTGAGGGGGGGTTAGAGTACATTTTGCATCAAACATTGCAAGGATTGTAAAACAGTCAAATTTTGAAAGATTTCATTGTAAACAATTTAAGAGAATTTGACTAGAGCCAAGTGCAAAGCTCAGTCAATTTTCTCCGCCAACGACTATACGAGGGTCAAGGCCAAGCCTCGATAGATCATTTTTGCATGGTGTGTTTCGTGTGACATGTTGCTCATCTTTTTCTTGTGCTTGATTCTTTTTGGTGCAAAGCTTCAAAACTACAATGTCGAAGTTAATTAACCTGTTGTCTGATTCTAATAAGCTTGAAGGGGTAAAATCCAAAACATGGAAACATCTCATTGAAAGCACTCTAATATATAATGAATTTTGGAAAGACATATGTGATGGAGATATTAATCCTAATAAACCAACAGATGTAGCTTCACTTGCAAAATGGGAAGTTAAAAATGTCAAGGCACTAGCTCTTATGAAGTCCTTAGTTAATGATGAGATGTATATTCATATTGAAAATGCCTCAGATGCATGGAATGCCTTGCGTACTTTCAAAGATCTATTTGATACACAACCTAAATCAAAAAAGGTTGATCTACAACTTAAGTTGCTTCAACAAAAACTAATTGAAGGAGGATATGTCCTTGAGTATATCTCGAGGCTTAAAAATATTAATCAAGAAATAGTAAAAGAATGATTTCCTCTAGTATATGATAGTTTCATAACTACAATTCTAATTGTTGGATTGCCTTCTTCTTACATGCATTTTTTGGAGACTCTACAAGTGACTGGAAAGTTAGATAAATTAGAGTTTGATGAGATAAGTGAGATGTTGGATCAACACGACAAAACTTTTGGGAAGAAGAAACAAGGGGAATATGTCTTCTTCATAGAGGACAACACAGGTAAACGATCAACTCACAATTCTAGAGGAAGAGGACATTTAAATCAACATCCAACAACACATAGTGGACAAGGTCCTGGAAGAAGCCAAAATAGAGGAAACTTTCAAGGAAGAGGAAACAATCAAGGTAGAAGAAACTTTCAAAATAGAGGCAACTTTCAAGGTAGAGGAAATAAACAAGGAAGAGCGAAAACTCAAAATAGAGGTCAAAGCATAGGCAAAGGACAATATCAAGGAAGAGGAAGAGACTTGAATCAAATTGTCTGAAGAAAATGTAACAAAGTGGGCCATTTTGTAGAAGATTGTAGAACTTCCATTGATAAAATTCCAAAGTTCCATTAGAACATAACTCAACTTTCCACTGATCAAGATAATGATGGTTCGGAATATGTCTTCACATCAAGTCAAATATCAGAATCAGCAACATTAGTTTCCACCTTTTTTCAAAGTGATTATGAAGATGCATGGATTTTAGACACAGGAGCAACTCAACACATGACTTTTCGACAAGACTTCTTTTGGAACTTCCAACCATGCCACTTTAGTTCAATATTTCTTGATTATAATACAAAACATACACCCTATGGAAAAGGTGTCGTTAAATTTTATCTTCCTGACATTGGAGAAAGATTGATTTCAAATGTATGATATGTACCCACCTTTAAAAAGAATTTGTTGTCTTTAGTCTTGATCCGACAAGTTGGACATCAGGTGGTTTTGGAGGATGGCCTAGTTAAAATTAATTCAATCAAACATGAAAATAATGATGATAGGATACGAAGATGGAAAACTATTAAGGATGAAGGAACAATTATTCCAAGGAATTCTGACTTTGTAGGAGCAGCAAGAACAAATATTTCACCTACCAGATTATGGCATGTGAGATTCGGAATATGTCTTCACATCAAGTCAAAGATCAGAATTAGCAGCATTAGTTTCCACCTTTTTTCAAAGTGATTATGAAGATGCATGGATTTTAGACACAGGAGAAGCTCAACACATGACTTTTCGACAAGACTTCTTTGTAACTTCCAACCATGCCACCTTAGTTGAATATTTATTGCTAATAATACAAAACATACTCCTTATGGAAAAGGTGTCATTAAAGTTTATCGTCCTAACATTGGAGAAATATTGATTTCAAATATATGGTATGTACCCACCTTTAAAAATAATTTGTTGTCTTTAGTCTTGATCTGACAAGCTGGACATCAAGTGGTTTAGGAGGATGGCCTAGTTAAAATTAATTTAATCAAACATGAAAATAGTGATGACAAGATATGAAGATGGAAAACTGATAAGGATGAAAGGAATAGTTATTCCAAGGAATTCTGACTTTGCAGGAGCAGCAAGCACAAACATTTCACCTATCAGATTATGGCATGTGAGATATGGACATCTAAAATTTGACAGTATCTCTCAACTGCAAAAATAAGGAATGGTTAAGGGACTTCCTACCTTCAAGAAAGAAAATGTAGAACTTTACATTTATGGAAACCAAAGTCGAGAACCTTTCCTGACAAGCTCATGGCGAGCAAACAAGCATTTGCAATTAGTACACAGTGACATTTGTGGACCCTTACAAGCTTCTCTAGGAGGTTGCAAATATTTCTTACTCTTTATTGATGATTTCAGCAGACTAACATGGGTTTACTTCTTGGATCATAAGTCAGAGGCATTTGAAAAGTTTAAAATATTTCGTCGACTTGTTGAAAATGAAGTCAAGGAAAAGATTGGCTCTTAGAACCGACAATGGAGGAGAATTCACTTCAAATGTATTTCAAAATTATTGCAGAGACAATGGGATCAAAGGACATCTTACAAATGTCTATACTCCACAAAAAAATGGATTAATAGAAAGAATTAATTGCACTTTGTTAGGAATGGTGAGATCTATGTTAACTTTTAAAAAGTTAAGTCCTATTTATTGGGCAAAAGCAATCCATACAGATGTTTACTTAAGGAACAGGTCTCCCACTGCTTCTTTGGATGGAATTCCACCTTATGAAGCATGGTTTGGTTTCACACCTAAAGTTAAACACCTTAGGGTTTTTGGTTCTGTGTGTTATGCCTTAGTTCCAAAAGAAAAATGAACTAAGCTTGACTCATGAAGTTTGAAATGCACAATGATTGGATATTCAGATGAGAAGAAAGGGTACAAGCTTCTATCAAATGGGAAATTTGTTCTCAGCAGAGATGTAATTTTTTATGAAACTAAGAGTAAGAGTGCTAAAGAAATAGAACATCTTCTTCTAAAATTGGAAACAAAAGGAGATAAAAGGAAAGGAAACATTCCACGTCAACAAAATTCACAAAATTGGTATGAACTTGATTTTCCTTCCTCTGAAGATGATTCATACAGTCCATCTACTTCACCAACATAGTTTGGGTCTTCTGGAAGTTCATCAGAATCTCCTAGTAGCAATAGTTCTTCTGACAATGATTCACTGCCCCCAGAATGTGGAGTTGATCAACATACCTCAGTTTACATTAATCCTCTTTATAATGATGGTGACTTTTCAAAATCTCAAGCAAGTGAACATCAATTGTCAAAATGGTTGTACAACTTTTGAAAGATGTAAGGCCTGATGAGAAAAATAAAACAGGAACAAGGGGGTCCACTAGGAATGATGGAAATTTTTTCTTAATCATGAATTATTTTACTGAACCCTCCACGTACAAAGAGGCAATAAAATATAAAGAATGGCAACAAGCTATGATTGAAGAATATAAGGTAGTTCAAGAAAACAACACTTGGAAACTTGTTGATTGTCCTCAAAATGTTAAACCCATCAGATGTAAATAGGTTTACAAAATTAAGTACAACCAAAATGGAGAAATTGACAAGTAAAAAGCTAGACTTGTGGCTAAAGGTTTTGCGCAGCAGGAAGGAATTGATTATGAGGAAACTTTTGCTCCTACAGCAAAATGGAACACCATTTGCTTAACACTCGCATTAGCAACACAAAAAGAATGGAAAGTTGATCAGATGGATGTAAAGAGTGCTTTCCTCAACGGAGATTTACAGGAAGATGTATATATGACACAACCACTAGGTTTTTAAATTGAAGGCAAAGAACATAAAGTCTGTAAACTGATTAAGGCTTTATATGGGTTAAAACAAGTTCCACGAGCTTGGCCTGCCAAAATGGATGAATACCTTCAGAAAGTTGGCTTTCAACGAAGTGAATCTGATGATACTTTGTATGTACATCAACAGGGTCAAAATTTGGTGATTCTTGTTATGTATGTAGATAATTTGATCATTACTGGAAACAATGATGATCATATTGTACAGGTGAACAAGGAGTTACATGCAGGTTTTAAGATGACAGACTTGGGACTACTTCACTACTATCTTGCAGTTGAAGTATTCCAACATCCACATCATATTTTCATTTCTCAGAGTAAGTATGTAGCAGAAGTTCTTCAGCACTTCAGAATGCAGGATTGCAAGCTTGTTCTTACCCCCATGGAACAAAACTTGAAACTTTCAAAATTTGAAGGGGGGGAAAGGTGGACAACCCTACTTATAGACAGTTGATTGGCGGCCTGATTTATCTGACAATGACTTGACCATATCTATCTTATGCAATTAGTATTATTTCACGTTTTATGTAGGAACCACGAGACAACCACTGGAATGCAGCCAAAAGGGCTCTACGATATGTCCAAGGAACAAAAGATTTCGTGCTTTACAACGAGACTAAAAACTTTGTACTTGGCGGATTTTCAGATGACGACTTTGCTGGTAGTATTAATGATCGAGCATCAACCTCTAGTTATTTAATGAACATGGGTTTAGCTGTAGTATCTTGGATTTGCAAGAAACAAGCTACAACAGTCACTTCTTCAGCCAAACCAAAATACATATCAGCATGGGAAGCAACATGTGAAATTGTTTGGTTGCGCATAATTTTGCAAGATTTGGGCATTCCTCAAGCAAAAGATACATCATTATTCATCAAAAGATAGTTAGCCATAAAGCTTGCCAAGAATCCAGTTTTTCATTTCAAAACAAAACATTTGGACATCAAGTATCATCACATTAGATCGCTCATTTCCAAGGATATCATCAACCTAGTTTATTGTCCTTCAAAAGATCAGGTCTTCGATATTCACAAAACCACTTGGCAGGATCAAATTTACTAAGTTCAGAGATGAACTTGGTATCTGTTTTAATGTATCTTTGGATCATAGGGGGGAATTTTAGATGATACAAAATACAAAATTCATAGTTCAAAAAGTTAGGATAGAATATTTATTTATTTAGAATATTTAATTAAATATTGGAGACACTTAGAAATAGAATATTGTTGTAAAAGGTATGACATCTAGAATAATGTCGTATCTTAGGCTCCAATTTAGGAGTAGAGTTAGTAGATTGGTTAGAATGGAATTTATTGTAAATGAACACTTGTTAATTTAATATGTAGTCCATAACTAGAATATGTCAGGAAATTAAGTCTATATGTAGCTCATTCTCTTGATTGCAATTAATTGCACTTTGTTAGAAATGGCGAGATCTATGTTAACTTTTAAAAATTTAAGTCCTATTTATTGGGCAAAAGAAATCCATATAGATGTTTACTTAAGGAACAGGTCTCCCACTGCTTCTTTGGATGGAATTCCACCTTATGAAGCATGGTTTGGTTTCACACCTAAAGTTAAACACCTTAGGGTTTTTGGTTCTGTGTGTTATGCCTTAGTTCCAAAAGAAAAATGAACTAAGCTTGACTCATGAAGTTTGAAATGCACAATGATTGGATATTCAGATGAGAAGAAAGGGTACAGGCTTCTATCAAATGGGAAATTTATTGTCAGCAGAGATGTAATTTTTTATGAAACTAAGAGTAAGAGTGCTAAAGAAAGAGAATATCTTCTTCTAAAATTGGAAACAAAAGGAGATAAAAGGAAAGGAAACATTCCACGTCAAAAAAATTCACAAAATTGGTATGAACTTGATTTTCCTTCCTCTGAAGATGATTCATACAATCCATCTACTTCACCAACATAGTTTGGGTCTTCTGGAAGTTCATCAGAATCTCCTAGTAGCAATAGTTCTTCTGACAATGATTCACTGCCCCCAGAATCTGGAGTTGATCAACATACATCAGTTTACATTAATCCTCTTTATAATGATGGTGACTTTTCAGAATCTCAAGCAAGTGAACATCAATTGTCAAAATGGTTGTACAACTTTTGAAAGATGTAAGGCCCGATGAGAAAAATAAAACAGGAACAAGGGGGTCCACTAGGAATGATGGAAATTTTTTCTTAATAATGAATTATTTTACTGAACCCTCCACGTACAAAGAGGCAATAAAATATAAATAATGGCAACAAGCTATGATTGAAGAATATAAGGTAGTTCAAGACAACAACACTTGGAAACTTGTTGATTGTCCTCAAAATGTTAAACCCATCAAATGTAAATAGGTTTACAAAATTAAGTACAACCAAAATGGAGAAAATGAAAAGTACAAAGCTAGACTTGTGGCTAAAGGTTTTGTGTAGTAGGAAGGAATTGATTATGAGGAGACTTTTGCTCCTACAGCAAAATGGAACACCATCTGCTTAACACTCGCATTAGCAACACAAAAAGGATGGAAAGTTGATCAGATGGATGTAAAGAGTGCTTTCCTCAACGGAGATTTACAGGAAGATGTATATATGACACAACCACTAGGTTTTTAAATTGAAGGCAAAGAACATAAAGTTTGTAAACCGATTAAGGCTTTATATGGGTTAAAACAAGCTCCACGAGCTTGGCATGCCAAAATGGATGAATACCTTCAGAAAGTTGGCTTTCAACGAAGTGAATCTAATGATACTTTGTATGTACATCAACAGGGTCAAAATTTGGTGATTCTTGTTATGTATGTAGATAATTTGATCATTACTGGAAACAATGATGATCATATTGTATAGGTGAAAAAGGAGTTACATGCAGGTTTTAAGATGACAGACTTGGGACTACTTCACTACTATCTTGCAGCTGAAGTATTCCAACATCCACATCATATTTTCACTTCTCAGAGTAAGTATGTAGCAGAAGTTCTTCAGCACTTCAGAATGCAGGATTGCAAGATTGTTCTTATCCCCATGGAACAAAACTTGAAACTTTCAAAATTTGAAGGGGGGGAAAAGGTGGACAACACTACTTATAGACAGTTGATTGGCAGCCTGATTTATCTGACAATGACTTGACCAGATCTATCTTATGCAATTAGTATTCTTTCACGTTTTATGTAGGAACCACGAGACAACCACTAGAATGCAACCAAAAGGGTTCTACGATATGTCCAAGGAACAAAAGATTTCATCCTTTACAACGAGACTAAAAACTTTGTACTTGGCGGATTTTCAAATGACGACTTTGCTGGCAGTATTAATGATCGAGCATCAACCTCTAGTTATTTAGTGAACATGGGTTCAGCTGTAGTATCTTGGATTTGCAAGAAACAAGCTACATCGGTCACTTCTTCACCCAAACCAGAATACATATCAGCATGGGAAGCAACATGTGAAATTGTTTGGTTGCGCATAGTTTTGCAAGATTTGGGCATTCCTCAAGCAAAAGATACATCATTATTCATCAATAGCTAGTTAGCCATAAATCTTGCCAAGAATCCAGTTTTTCATTTCAAAAAAAAACATTTGGACACCAAGTATCATCACATTAGATCGCTCATTTCCAAGGATGTCATCAACCTAGTTTATTGTCCTTCAGAAGATCAGGTCTCCGATATTCACAAAACCACTTGGCAAGATCAAATTTACTAAGTTCAGAGATGAACTTGGTATCTGTTGTAATGTATCTTTGGATCATAGGGGGGAATTTTAGATGATCCAAAATAAAAAATTCATAGTTCAAAAAGTTAGGATAGAATATTTATTTATTTAGAATATTTAATTAAATATTGGAGACACTTAGAAATAGAATATTGTTGTAAAAGGTATGACATCTAGAATAATGTCGTATCTTAGGCTCCAATTTAGGAGTAGAGTTAGTAGATTGGTTAGAATGGAATTTATTGTAAATGGACACTTGTTAATTTAATATGTAGTCCATAACTAGAATAGGTTAGGAAATTAAGCCTATATGTAGCTCATTCTCTTGATTGCAATTGAGTTGGTGTGTGTGTGTGTGTAAACTCTTGAAAAATTATTATGTAATTTCTTTTCTGTTTAATAAAATTGTGTGTCTGAGGACACTTTTTCCATTAACATGTAGCCCCAAATGAAGCCTCAGAAGTAGCTTCAGGAAATTGTGCAACTACCACAATTGGAGAAGATGAGAGGAGATCGAGTGGAGAGATCCACTCAAGAAGAAAAGAAGTAGTCTAAGACAATTGTGGAGAAGTCACAATTGGAGAATTAGAGAGGAGACTAGGTGGAGGCATCCACTCATGTAGAGACCTCTAGTAGGGGGGGGCAATTTTGAGCCAAGTGGATTGAGGGAACACATGCATCCATACCTCCAGGTGTGAGGTGGGGTGATGTGAAGTGATAGTCTCAAGAGGGCCGAAATTGGGTAGGTCCAATTGAGAGGTTTTATCTCATGGATCATATCTTGCTATGGGAGCCCAAAGTACATAGTAGCAGGAGCAATCAATAGTGCTTGATGCAGTCAGAGATCAAAGTGACAAAGGTTAGAGTAGTGAAATACTAGAGAGCACATAACAAAGTTGATAACGGTGCAGAAAGGGAGAGTAAGCTAAAGCACGAAGTTTTCAATCAATAGAGTCAAAGCTAGTAGTAGTTAGAGACTTTGATGACAGATGCATCATATTGATTCAGGCTGGATGCTTTTTCAGTTTCAAGAGTTGTTGTAGCAACAACACCAGAGAGAAGTATTCCATGTAGAATATTTCAAAGGTTTAGGATTGGGATAGAGTTGAATTCCTTTATTTTTGAGAGGGAGTGTTGAAAATAGCGACAATAAATGTTAAAAATAACATTTCGAAATTCCAATTTAATTTTTCCTTGAATTAAATTATAATTATTTTCTCATAGCAACTTGTAATAGTCAACTAAGTTAAGTTGAATTAGTTAACTTAGGAATTCAAGTTGGAATTCTATATGGAGTTGTTGTCTTGATGGGACCTAACCCAGGCTCAGAGTTAATTAGCCAAACAAATCCCTACACTACTGGCCCTTTCGGCAACAGCCCGCAAAGTGTGAACTAAGGTCTCACCCGAAGTGGTATGGGGGGATGCTGGAACCAAGTATCAGCACCCTGGAGATGTCTGAGGGGTCGATTTTAGTCCAACTGTGAATAGCTTCACGCAGGTCACCTCGCACTAACCTAACCTACGAGACCCTCGCAATCTATTACAATCGCCTTCGCGCAGCCCTCACCAGGGGCTGAGGTGATTTCGCGCTACCCTAGCAGCAATCTGTGTTAATTCCATAAGTTACACCATGTATCTTACTTATCTTCTTATAACAGTTAGTTACCTTCACGTAACCAGATACTTTATCTTATATTCACTTTATCAACACATTAATATAGGTTCACACATCATATAAACAATAGACGTTCAATTTATATCTGATACATTCAATGCACGAAACATGAAAAGGATACACAAAAATGATGTAAAATTTCTCTTTATTACTTCTCCAAAGATTACAGACTCAACTCTACACTTCAACTAAGACTCAATTCTTCATCCTTTCTTTTTCTCCCTTCGTTATTTACAACTTAGAGCCTTGCTCTATTTATACAATCCCATGGTCCGCGGACCATGGGTATATCCCTCAAGCTGACATTACATTACAAAAATAAGGGTGGACAACCCTATGACTCATTTACAAAATTCGCACTTTGTGCCCACAAAACACGGATTCTTTACATTGGATTCAGTCAAAACTTGGGCCTTAAGCCCAAAACTTGCCTTGGGGGATCTTGTGCCCAATAGGCCCCAACAAAAACATCGTGACTGTCCCTCAAGTCACTCTGTCAGTGCGGAGATCTTCACGTGAAGACCTACCAACTCTGCTCGAACTACTGCAAGGTCAGTAGCACACTGAGCGAGTGCCTGTTGTATCTCCTAGATGCCTTATTCAGAGACTGTTGAACTACTTCCCTGCATCTTCTCCTGTGTCCCCTGCATTTTTGTGAGCTTTCCTTCAATTTATGCTGTGATGACGAAGGCCTCATCAATCCATGGTTAGACACACAACTTCAAAACTACTTCTTTGTGTTGTGCTGCATCTACCTTCTCCTTAAGCGCTTTTTCATGTTGCATCCGTGCAAGCCTCTGTGTAAGGGCCACCGTCTATGCGGTCCCTTTTATATCATCATACTGTTGCTGCAACTCACGCACCTCTATTTCCAAGCATTGTATGTTTGGGTCCTCCTGTAGAGTGGTGAGGACCTCGAATGATTCTTCCAACACTTTGGTGCAGTCCATCACTGCACTATTAATCTCCTCGATCCCCTATGTGATGGCACTGGCGCACTATTCTCTTACCTTTGGAGGAGTTGAAGTTGAAGGCCACACCTTCAACTATAGCTCTGCTATCTGAAGGTTTAGCTCCAGCTGAACCTTAACAATTTCTTCTCCCACCTCGTGCACCTCTGTTGCTAACCTCTAAATGCGCGCCTCTGCTGGTGCCTCTACTAGAATGGCCAACTCAAGGACCATCTAGCAGGCCTCCTCAACCACCTGCACCATCTGCCGGTTCTGTGCCACTACCTCATTGTGCTGCAAGCTCAATTGTTCCATATTAATTTTATACTCGCTTAACACCTATAGTGTGCGGCCCTCGCTAGCCCTTAGTTTTGCAGTCACTCTATCCTGCAGGACATAGAGTATCTCTTGAGGGAGCACAACCATGATGATCCCTAATCCTTTCAACACACTGATTGTAGGCTAGTCAGCCTCATTCTCTGTAACCAGTGCCCCCTCTGGTAGCACTATGGTGTTGGCCATGCAGGCGCGCAACATTTCCTCAGTTGCGATCATTCCTACTGTGAGGTTGATCAAAAGAGTACCACCGTGAGGAGTGCGCACCTGTAACTCCTATATCTATGCCCAGAGGACCCCCAATGCAATCTGATTCTGCTCCGTGAATTGTTGGAGGACCTCCATGGTGATGTCATGCACCGTCTCCCCTATATCATGGAGATCTCCTTCAGTGAGGGTCATCGGGTTGAAAGAAGTCTTAGAAGCTTTCAACTTCTTTTGTGGCCCCATCTACTCTCTTAGGCACTGGCACTTCAACTGTGTAGATGTTTCTCTGGGTCCGAAATGGCCAAGTCATTGCTCTTACCCTCTGAAATATGCGTTGCGTCCTCCCCTTTGCAAAGAAGTCGGGTAATTCTATGAATTAGGTGGTCCATGATGGGGATGGGCTCCTCCAACCACAAACACCCATCATGCACCAAGCAGAGTAGCTGCCTGATGACAAAGATAGTTACTGGAGTGTGATGGTAATGAGCACCCAGAGTAGGTTCAACAACCCTACTTTCTCTATTCCATGCAACCACTTGTGCGGCTCCAACTCTATGACTCCCACAGTAGTGTTTTTCTTTGCCTTCATGAACTGCGTGGTTTCCAAGTGTGGGAACTTCTCGAGGTCTACGAGATCCCAGTCATCAAACTTTAGACTCGGCACTTGTCCCAAGTGCACTCTTTCAAAAATGATATTGTCAAGTAGTAGCGGAGTTTGCACAAAGCTCTTGCTCTCATCTAGGTCCTTGGGCACCCTTTCCTTTCCCTTCCATGGAGGAACATATGCGAAAAACCTGGTTAGAGGGTTTGCGCCCTTGGTTTCCACCTCCATGTCTGCATCCTCCTCCTCTTCAAAAAGGATTTCCTCAAGGTCTTCCTCCTCCTCATTAGTTTCGAGATTAATCGCTTTCCACTTTTCTTCCATGGTTAGTTTAGTTCACAACGGGTTTCGAGGGAACATGCACACTGGAACCATGGCCTATTTATATTTCTTGGGTCTCGGCGTATGCGGTGATTTAGGGATTTCCGTGACAATCCCAACACTCTCAAGGGAATCTCCTACTATCAAGGCCTATGCAGCCTCTTCGGCGATCATCTCTCCAATATCCCTAGCTTCTTCAAACACTACCATCTTGCTTTTCCAGAAATCTCTCAACTACTCAGATAGGTGCTCAAATAATGGCTTCAACTCTAACAGTTCTAGGTTTAAAAATCTTTGGGCGCATGACAGCTGAATTCTCAAATAGCCAAGTGTTGTTTGTTGGGCAGCCCTTTAGATTTTCCCGAATCTAGCCCATAAATACTACCTTAAATTTCTTCTGCCCAATCCATTTAATCTCAAACCAAGCATCACATCATGAGTAGTGACTGTAACAGTCACTTTCCAGCCAACCCGCACACAGTGCAGCCACCGTTGTGCTATCGCGGACCTTGTGACACTTCGCTCCTGCACATAGTCCCATCATCACGTAGCTTTCAGGTAGGGTAGTTCATAGTCCTGCATCTCCTTTCAACTTCCTTTAGTGCTAAGACTATGCTTCCCATAGCTAGTCAGGTGGCTGCCCCACCTGTATATGGCTTCAACCGTCTATCGTTTACTCCTCCTAGGAAGGGTTCATTGTTTGACTTCACCAACTGCATTGCACATTTTACCAACTGCATCGCACCACCATATTTGATCCCTTTAGTAACTGATCAACTCTCGGTGGTAGTCCCCAAATTCGTCAACGTAATCATGCACATCCTATTTTATCACCACGTCCTTTTTATTAAGAAAGTCCTTCTTTATTCCTTCCTCAATCTTCTTGACTTCTTCATTCGTCATGGCGCTTTTCTCCCTTAACCGAACTCTTTCATTCATGAGTTCTTGGAGCCTAAGATCACCTTGATGGATCTCTTCATCAGGTCCCAAGTGTTCTTCTTTGTCCAGCTACGCGGTCCCTTCTTCCAAGGCTCTGTGATCCGTCATATCCGTGGGCACTTCTATGCGTGAACCAGGCATCATAGACTCCATCTGCATTACAATGTTCGCTCCATAGGCCAACCTAGAAGGTGTGTGTTCCGTTAGTTTCTTGCACATCGCCCTATAAGCCCATAAGACTGCTGGTACATGCAGGTCCCAATCACTTTGCTATGCATTATATACCTTGTTCAGTGCTCCACACACCTCGTTAAATGCTTCCGTGTGGATAACCTTTTGCACACTTTTTCTCTCCACATTCTATCATTCCATCTTGAGGGACCATTCGTGCATTCCCCCCCCCCCAACACATGCTTATTGACCATATCTCCCAACGCGAAGTTCATGTGCATCCACGCTGTTAGTGTCAGTGTTTCACACTGCCATCAGTGATCAAAATCTGCTCTTTTGCATTTCATAGTAGGAGTCCCACACTAATGGGTTTGAATTCCATTAGGTCATGGATTCATTGATGGTAGGGTTTACTTCAATTTTCGCTCATGATCTGTACTTGTTGATCCTCTTGCATATATTCCAGTCATGGCTCATGTTCCCTTTGCAATTCATTTCATTAGGTCTTAGGGTTTGGTCTCATTAGGTTTTAGGGTCCCACCATGGTCAAATCCAATAATTACATGCCAATAATGATCAGCAAGGACATGAGGAAGCCAATAATGATTAGCAAAGCCATAATTTATCATTTTGAAAGTCTAATGTAGTTCTCACCTCAAAGCTTGTTTTGAGGTGAAAACAAGGTATTTTGTTTTTATCTCCATTAATGATGTAATTTTATATTTTCATTTGTAATATTGGTTCCCAGCTTCTCCTAAACATCTTGTGATGTTTCCAAGCACCTGCCACTACAAAAAATCAGGTTATCATGAGCAAAAATCCACCTGCAAAAGCAAAAGAGAATAAGCACTAAACCCTAATTTCATCTCCCACTGAGCTAGGGTTGGCTATGTGATCAGAGATATCTAAGAAAAGGAGGCATAAGGGATATCATAAGGTATGAAGCCATTTCATATCATCAAACATCAGGTCTCCATCATTTGTCGAGAAGTCATTCCAAGGAACAAGCCATTCACCACAAATAAGGGATGATTTATCTTCAAACTGTGTTTTTGGGCAAGAAAATATGAATTTGACATAAATGAGAGAGGTTTTTGTTCATCATAGACCCAAGAGGAAAAAAATCCTTCAGTTTGTACACAGGTCTCATGGTTTTAGAGAAATTTCATAAATATAGTTGCTACAAGAGAGTTGATGCACTTCTAGAGCGACCTTGGGGAAATCCAAATTTCTCCTAGATAAGGTGACCAACTGAATTTCGTGATGATACAAATGATAACTAGACACAAGGAGATTTCCAATGAGCTATCGTGAGCTAAATTTGGAGTTCAGGAAGATCTCCAAACATTGACTAAAATAGCACTCTACATTTTGGAAGCCTCATTCTGCACATTTTGACTAGTCTTGGGAGATTGGACTTTTGATAGGAAAACTGAATTCCAAATCGAAAAATTCAAGATGTTCTGGAAAGTAGACTTGACAATCTTTCCAACAAGCTATCCTGCGCCCAATTTAGACATCGGGAAGGTAGTCAAAAGTCATCCTGAAGTGGCACTGTGATTAGGGAATGAGGCGTTGCGCTTAGGGCAAGGTGCTGCATGTAGGGAGCTTTTTCCAGTGTATTGGGGCATTGTCCTTACGGCACGACACTATGCACCTAGGTAGGAGTGTTGCGCTTAGATCAGAAAGCCATCCCATCACTCTAAACTTCAAATTTTTGCCCAAATTGCCTCCAATCTCATATTTTCAAGTACCTACTCTTATATAGTGTTTAGATTGCAAACTTCATGTTGTAGACCTCTCCTCCATTCTCATTATTAAACCCTAATCCTCTTCCATTAAAACCCTAATCACTTGGTCCATTTCACTGTCTAGCTTCATAACTAAACCCTTTCTTTCATCATTCCCTCCATACTCATCTACTTTCCATCACCTATCTTTCATTTCCATAACCCTCCCTTCACTCTCATAGCCTATGCTCTATTTATAACTACATACATTCACTTACAAACCCTAGAGCATACCCATCATCCCATTTACATTGTCCCATCTACATTTCCAACATTTGTGCAACTAAATAGCTAGTTCAATGGATAGAGGAAGTGATTTTTATTATCATGAGAAGACAACAAGTGTTAGTTCAGTGGAGAGACATAGGCAGCAGAGAAAGCCTCATAAGGAAGGAAAAATCATAAGAGAAGAGCCCAACAATTCAAGAGAATTGCAAGCCTATCCACTAGTAGTTTCATGTTTTAGACATCTTGGATGTTATGAATTTTGTGAACTAGTGGAGAGGGTCTAGTTTCATCATGAGCTTGCTAGACTTTTTGCGGCTCACTTGCATAACTATGAAGTGACACTGGCTAGAGTAACTTTCACAATATCACGATCTATTATTTTAGAGGGCCAACAGAGATAACCAAATGATGAGGCACATGGCCTATCACTACAGTACACGGAACAAAATTTGCAACATGAGAAAGAAGAGGATGAAAGCTAGGTTACTGAGAGCCTTAGAGGGAAAGAAAGAGCAAGATAGACTCAAAATGTTGGCTAAAGCCTCTTTGGTCAAACAAAGCACTTGATGGTGGTGCTCCATGCCAAATTTGGGCAAATATTGATAAGTTTTTATATTTTTGAAATTTTGAAATTCACAAACAGAAAATTTTTCCAGAAGTGCAGCGCCACTGGCGCTGTGGTTTTTCCTAGGGCATCCATTGGAGAAAAAGTTGACATTTTTGGATTCATAATGATGAAGACATGCACCCTCGAAATTTTCAAAGTTTTTGGAGTAGATCTGGTTCACAAAAAGGTCCAAAAACTACCAAAAATGACTTTTCTACCTCTTTTTGGACACACAGAAGCAGTCTTTGCAGATTCAAGTTTTGAGGGGGAAAATGACCTCCAAATTCAAATATTCTAGGTGTTCCAGAAACTAGACTTGAAGACATTTCCAATGAGCTATCATGGGCTCATTTTGGCTAAGGGGAAGGCCTCCAAAATCAGGTGGAAAGTGGCGCTACACTTAGGGCCATTTTGCTCAGGGAACTAAAATTCGCTTGTTTTGACTGTGAATTTGATTTCTCTCTCGTCATTGATGACATGGTAGGTAAGTGTAATGGTAAAATAGTGTTGATGGTAGATTCATTAGTTAGAGGTGGTTTTGAGGCAAATGAATCAGTTTCCCCTCTTTTAGAGGCAAGTTGTTTGACTGCTTATATTCCAGTTCTTTGTTGGGAAATGGTTGAAACAACCCCTCTTCTCATGGATTCGACCCCTAAAGGTTACGATGAGTAGTTTATATGTCTATATTATGTGTTTTCTTGGTCATTTGGTGGGGTTGGATTCAGCTGGATGCTCATGTACTGAACAATTATCATTTTGTAGCAGTTTTGGCAGGAAACTAATAAAGTTGCAGCTATTTTATGGGATTCCTGTGGTATGGCCTTTAGCATGTGTTTCTTCTTCTATTAATATGTTCTCATGTTATTTATGTATGACTCTTTCATATAATTGCTTCTGATTGGTTTTTTTCAAGTCAGATAGGTGAAATACATTAGGTTTTAATGATCTGCCTTGGGAAAACACCAGTAATTCATGTTTTCTTCTGTTTAGGAAGGATTCTTGACTTTCTCAGGCCCTTCTTAGCTCCTCACCATTCTATCCCTTCACCCCATCAAGATTAAGGTGTTGAATATCATACCTACCTTGCCCCATAGAATCCCCTGCGATTTTGACTTAGTTTTCCAGACCCAAAATTGCCCAGCTCCTCCTGATCTGGCAAAAACACCAATAATTCAATCAAAACCCTTGAGCTATTATACCTAGCATAAAATCTTGTTTCTGATCTAGTCATCTCGACTAAGATCTATAAGGACAGAGCCCTCTCCTGACCTAGTAGGGCTAGCTACTAGGTTAAGCATGGTTTGTGGTTACCCTAGAATTTCATCCCTTCAACCTAAGGTCAATCTAGGTGATAAAATAGTGGCGACCATACTAGGGAATGTAGTTTTATGTTCCTCAGCAAAATGTATCAAGTTTAGATCTGATTGTTGATGGTGGACAATGATCAGACACTGGAAGGCTAAAATCATTCACCTGGTGACTCTAATAAGTTTCGACATCAGATCCAAGGACTCCACTGGAGGATGAACCTGACCAACAGAAACATGAAAGGACAATATGGAAAGATCAGGTATTCAAGTTGGAATTTCATCCAAGACATTATATTCTTTGTTATAAATTATTTCTTCTCTTTTCCTAAGAATGTCAAGAAGGCTTTACAAAGTATGTTGTATGTGAGAAAAGATCCTAGACCTGCATTTGATTCTTTCCCTTTGAATATTTTGAATACAAAATGTTCGCATGCCTTTGATCTTGATCAAGACCCTTCTTTTGAATCTTATGATGACCATATTCAAACTGATGAGCCTCAAGAGACCAAGGCTAATTCTACACCTTTTGTACATATTCCTATACCTTGCAAAATTCCAGATAGATACAAGCCTCTGATTTTACCTCCTATATCCCATGCTTTCCCTAAAAATCATTACCTATATCTACCAAGATTTGATGGTGAATGTG
>APFE031165357.1:11757-59330 GCA_000404065.3 Pinus taeda | reverse complement strand
TTAATGAGAAGAACCTATCTAGACGTGTTCGAGTCTGTGAGACACCGAGACGATGTCCAATCTCAGGGGGAGGAGATGTAATGACCAAACATTTTACGTAAATAAATTACTTATTTACCCCTGTGGTTGAAGATAAAACAGAAATTATCATTTTCTTAAATTGATGGAAATATTATGTGTTAAATAATTGAGTAATATGAATTGCATAATTATGTGTACATGGTAATTTCATATGAAAAGTTATTTTCTCTTTCTGCTTGAGAATAAAAGAAAAAACAGTTGCCAGCATACTAGGGGAAAAACCCTAACTGTTTTCTCTTTCCCATAAAAAAGGGGAAAGAGGAAAAGACCCGGGTTGTTGTTGGAACAAACGGGAAAAGAAAAGAAAAAGGTACTGAGCAAAAGAGAGAAGTGCTACGTCTGGTGAGGACCAGATAGCACAGGCACATTTGTGCTCCCTATTGCTGAGGCTGTGGCCGGCAAAGGATAGCTTGGGGGAGAGACGCAGTACAGACAACTGGTCTCGTGGCTGGGAGGATATCAAGCATTAAATCATCTTCTACAAGTGGTAGAAGCGTAGAAGCTAGAAACGAGGAGACACAGGTAAGTATTTTCAGTTTATAAGATCTGGAAGATTAGATATTATTTGGCATTTCTGACAGTTTGGTTATGATTACTGTAACATTATTTTATACGGTGAATCAGAACCTGGGCATCATTGAAAGCATTCTGTTACTGCATAAATGTTTCTGTTTTGTATATTAATATATATAACAAAAGAAAGAGAGCAGATAATTAAAGCCTGCATATTACCTAGTCCTTTATCCTTGGACAAGTTAAACTGTATTTCATGAAAAAGACAGTAGTTATAAGGATAAAATGAAACAGAACGAACCCTAGCTACTACTGATTAGACACGAGACAAGAATGCAGTTAATTGTATCTGTATTAGGTGAGTAGTGCAGGAAACAATAACTGATAACCGATAAGCATTCAAGAACAGAGAACTCATAATTGCCAGAAACGATACCAGTATTGAAGGGCATGAATAAGTAATACACATAAACTTGGAAAGAGTTATAAATTATCGATGTAATAGCAAACAAAGGCTATTCTGGTTATCGCTAGATATACATTCCAAGTCGATAACTTTACAAACCCTCTCAGAAAAACATAAGGTTAATATGCAATGTAAGAACAATAACATAATAAGACCATAGCTTAAACATTGCTGAGACCATGGTCCCGTTATAACAAAGGTAGATTTAGTGGCTGGCGGCATTCACAAGTGGGTACCACCTGGTAGCGTGAAGCTACAGCACGGCGCCGAGGCACAAATATAAGAAACCAGTGTATCAAGTTAACTGCTCAAAGAGTATCTCATTAAACGATAGCAAGAAAATAAATAGTGGAAACGACTTGAGCATACGACCATGCACCATTGTCAAAAGAGAGGAACAATGATGGCTCACGTAGGAGAAAAATCATTACTGAGCCGTAACCGGCTTTTCCTCTAAATCACAGAACTAATACATATTGAAAGCATGTCGAAAGTTCAGTTACTCATGCAAGAGCTAGCCAATTATGAAAAAGCACAACAGACATTATCATATGTGCGAATCTAATAATATACCATTTAATCATGAGAAAGACGACAGCCGTGAAGGAGAAGGGCCGTCAGCAATCACAGAAACCCTTAAAAACTAAATAAGCAATATGTGCGCAATCATTGACAGACTCGGTGATGCGAAAGAAGCAATCCATTTGCTATTTAACCATTAAAATGTAAACATTGACAAGCAGTATGTATAGGAAATCCATCGATGACCTGTACCGGTAAATTTGGGAACAAACCCAGAAATCCACAATATACATTAAGCTGTAGTCACAGTGTGACCGAATCCATTACATATAAGTCAAACTGAAATTCGAACAAATATAACAAGAACAGAGCTGCTCGAGGTTTGAACTCGGCCATAAAACTAATCTCCAAAATAGTTACAACCCTAAAGGACAACTATATAATCGGCAACCTGGAATTAGACATCAGGGCCAGGGTCAACATGGAGCAAAAGGAGAACTCTGTCGTATGAGAATCATTACGCCTTCAACAATAGATTTGGCAAAAATTCCTGACAGAAAAGAACAGTAATAATGCCGACTTCGTAAATAGTTAACTAATAAATATTTGCGGTGGAAGAACTCATACCTGGTTAGGATATGAGCGGCAAAACACCCTGCATCATCTTCGTTCCTGCAGCCTTCATGGACTTTACCTGTTCCAGCCAGCAGCGATTAAGAGAATTAGTAAAATCATAAGTTACAGTGGAAGAAAAGCTATTACGAAATCGAGATTACAGAATACCTGCTTGTCGATGAACGTTCCAGGAGGAAGGCACTAATGACTCTCCACTGTCAACCGATCTCATTGCTGTAGCACCTTCAATGGCGCAGAAGGAATGAACCAGAATAGTCTATGACAGACGCCGGAGGGAGGGGCCGCTCTCTGGAGCCGAAGCAATGTGCAAATGACCCAAAACTTCACGGTTGGAACCCTAAGTACTATACCGCCAAAACACTTGAACTCTCCACCGTCCGATCGACAGAGCCCATTGAGGCCGTCCATCGCCGTGACAATCCCGAGGAAGTTGCAGCAGCGCTGTGACATTAAATTCCGCAGCAACCCAGATCAAAATATCTGTGGAGCAAGTGGAGTGCGTGGACCGAGGGGCCAGATGTCATGCGCAGACGTAAGGTTATGCCACCAGACAATACATTCACATATTGTAAAATAAATAACCAAGGACGAGTGAAGATATGGTTCCGCTAACCTATATACATGTATGGTTCTGGCGATAATCAATTTATATATTAAATTAACATATTAGTCATACTATCATGATAGTGTAACTGGTAAAGTTATGAGTGAAATAAAAAAAATTTTATGTATGTAATTTTAAGTATAGAAGGGTTATGACAGAGATTTAGTGCATCCTCAAGTATAAATGGAGGAGCTCATGGATGAGCAAATATGATGAACAATAAGAAGATAGATGCTTTTGTATGTCATGTTTATCAGTTTGACAGTGACTACACATATTTAACCAACATCCTTAAACACCAACTATTCCTACTCGAGCAATCTTGCTCTCATTTATTTTTATGGCATCAGGTTATCCTCAAATCGATTGTATTACCAACATCTACCCACTAGCTTCAATAGTTTTTGTTACCAATTTAGTAGGACAATTCTTCTTTATAGTCCATGTATGTTTTTGAGTTATGGTTTTTAGTCCTTCAGCGAAATGGTAGGCATTTCTATTACCCCTCACTGCATTCTCGCCTCATTTGCCTTCTGCATGCTCGGATGAGCTCTGCTCAGCAACTCGTGCCTTCGCCTTTTCTTTTGTCACTTACTTTGCTCAAGCTAGGATGCCAGGTAATCTCTACGGCAGTTTCCTTGCATCAATTCTATCAATATAAAACTCCTATGTTTTTGTACAGGAAGGATGAAAATTACAAGTGGACAGTGATGGCGTGCTTTAAATAGGTTGCATATTTGCTGGAACTAGACAAGCAGGAAAAGCGAGACGGAGATGCACCGTTGGCACCCAAATGGTGGAAGCCCTTCAAATACAAGGTAGTGGAAGAATTGCTGGAGGAGAGGGATGAATCCATCTTTGGAGCAAGGCTTGAATGGGGCAGGTATGATGCATTCTCTGATCTTCTGGTAGTGAGACCTAGTAAGGCTCCCAAAGGCAATAATAGCTCTTAGAGGGACTTTGCTGAGGGCTGCTACAATCAAAAGGGACATACAAGATGATCTGATAATTTTAACAATGGAGGACCTCAGTGGCTCCTTTAGGTTTCACAGGACACTAGAGGCAGTCAGGACAATAGTGAAGAAATATGGGAGCAGTGAAGTGTGCATGGCTGGGCATTCATTGTGGGCTGGCCTAGCTTTGTAGGTGGGGAAGGCCTTAACGTTTGAGGGCATATTTGTCGAATCTCATCTATTCAATCCCCCTTCTGTTTCATTTCCCATGGGCCTTAGATGTTTTGGTGACAAGTTTGGACTGTTATGGAATGCAGTGAAGGGCGTGACGAGAGCTATTATTCCTTCTAAGGAAAAAAGGGAATAAGGAATTAGAAGGCCTTGATAAACAATCAGAGGATGGGGCAGAGGCGGATTCAGCTAATATTTGTCAGCAAATCCAGAAATGGGTTCCCCATCTTTATGTAAACAATAGCGATTACATCTGTTGTTACTCCTCCGATTCTTGTAAAAAATGCAAGAATTGTGATGGGGATGAAGAAAAATCAATGGAGGTCATGCTAGAGGTCTCTGGTATGGATCGTGTGGCATACAACAACAGGTTGGTTCCTTCATACAACATTCTCATCTGAAGACTACCCTGGGATCTTAACCCCAGTCATGGGTTCAATTCTCAAGGTAGCACAATAGGACCTACCTGAAAACCCCCAAATACATATTCTTTATTAGTATTAGTTTGGTGTTTGTCCACCGCCACTAAAATTAAAAAAAATGATAGATTCTCTGTGTGGTTTTCAATTTTCGAGTGATGTTCTTCTTTTGATTCGGATTATGGTGTGAATTCTGGTGACCATTGCTTTCGCACTCTCTGTTAATAAAATTATTCGATTGCTTTTGGTTATTGTGGTCAAGAATATAAGAGTTTAAAAGAATATAAGGGTTTTAGAAGTGGTATGAACCAAATTGAAAAAACTGTGGCAAGCAGAATCTTAGGTTAGGGCTAAAGACAATTTTGTATTTATTCTCTTTTTTTACTCTGCGACCCTAATTTATGGTAGATTGTCGCTGCAATTGCTATACTAGCACAGGCTCTCAAATGCATTTGAATGGTTTTGTAGATAAAGGCTATCATCTCTATATTTTTCTTACTGTCGAAAGATGAATATTATGTGGCAGGCGCCTCTGGAGTTGCGGGAGCTACATGTTTATACTCATCTTTCAATGTTCCAAAAATCCATTGGATGGATGAATCACATTGAAAAGGTTGTGGTGACTTGTATGTTAGATTTGATTCATCTCAAAACTTTACCAGAGGAATTTTGTCATTTGTCACTGCAATACTTTCACCTAAGATGCCTAGATCTGAAGTCGTTGCTTGATTCTTTTGGGTTCTTAACAAATCTCCAGCACCTCAATCTCTCTCGCTGCTGGAGTTTGCACGGGCTTCCAAATTCCTTCGAGAATTTAATTCGACTTAAATATTTGAATTTGGAATATTGCTCCGATTTGACCTTGTTGGAGGAAACATTTTCAAATATCAGGACACTTGAATATCTAAACCTTTCGGACTGCAAGAGCGTGGATGTGTTGCCTCGCCAAGTTGCACATCAACTGTCCTTGGAAATATTAATCCTGTGAGAGACAAATTTAAAAGAATTGCCTGGGGATATTGGAAACCTAAGCAGTTTGGAAGAATTGCCTTTGGGAAATGCTTTGTTGGAAATGCTACCATGTTCTCTAGGTGTCCTATTCTCTAGGTCACCTGAGCAGCTTGAAGAAGTTGTGGGTTTGTGATTGCTCATAATTGAAATATTTGCCCCATTCGTTGGGACTGTTGACTCAATTGTCAACTTCTGGGTTAGAGGCTGTGGAATACAGTTCTTACAATCAAAAAATTTGGCCTCAATCTTGATGGATCCGAGGCATCTGATCATGTAAAGATGACCAGTAGATGAGTTCCATTTTCCGTCAGCGGGCAATCTTAGACCATTAAGGCTTGATCGTTCTATAGCCACTGTCTCTAAGAAGGAGGAACAATTCGAAAAACAACACTAACATTTGTAATACCTAATTGAGCAGAACTAGAATGAGATGGATCTATACATCTTATATCCTGCACAATAAGCTTTGTATTATTAAAGTTGCCATCGGTGCGCTGAACTTTGTCATCCCTCATGAAAATACCCAACTTGCTACAAAAGTCATTTGTGCCATTACATTGCCAATTGGGAACCACATCCAAAATTTAGCCAAACATTAGTTACAGTAGAGTTGAACATAATTGTTCCCCTCTATATATTTCAATACATTTTGACCAAAAAGTGTCGGCATATGGGTAAGGATCACAAGCCTTTGCCAGCAGGTACTCAACAATTCCAATTTAATAATCCTATCGGCCTCTCTTTGTACCTTTTGAGACAATTGCTAATAAATATATTGGATTGAACTTTTTAAACCTTTCGACTCTAAACAATAGAGGTCACCTTGCAACAATTGCTGATAGTGATAGGAACAATTCAAAGACGATTGTACAGACGTCCAAGCTAATGGAAATTGAAGTATCGAAAAACTCTGACAACTATGAAAAATCAATATTTGCAAAATGCTCCAATTATTGTTTTCCCATAATTATCTATCCGTGTCTGCTCTTTTACTAGATAGATGTTTGCTTTCTATGCTGATTTCTCCCATACGAATTTCACCTTTTATTTCATATGGTATTTGAAATATTGAATTGTCTAAGCCATCTACATTGATCAATTCGCTATCAATCTAAAAACTTTATAAATATTAATATCGATCATCCCTTTCATTATACAGTAAAAATCAATTAAAAAATAAAACAATTATAAAAATATCACAATATCATATGGGTTTAGACTCACCAACCTATATAAACATTAATATGAATCATCCTTTTAATTATTAAACTTAGATAAACCAAGTAGATGAATAATGAATACTATTAGGTACAAACTAATGCATTTAAATTACTCAGATAAACTAACCTAATTAAATTACACGTAGATAATGAATAGTATTAGGTTCTGTTTGGAATTAATTAAATATTTACCGTTGTTAGTTACATATTTTTTCAATTGTTTTTTAGAGTCTCATTTCAATTGATTGATTTTTTTGTTTTTTTTGTTATATATAAATATATTAGTAGTTTATTTTTATTTTATTTATAATTTAATAATGTGCTTTTCAAATTTGATTATTAAAGACAAATATACTAATAATAATGGATATTTTAATATCTCTAAATTGTTTAATTGACATGTGTAATGAAAAATGAAGTATTGTGCACTAACTTTAAATTCCCAAACCATGTCCGTCGAAAAATCATGTCTAGACATCCAGAAATTATAGGATATGTAGACACTTAAAATGTAAATATGGTGATAGCATCCATATGTCGACACCCGAAGATAATAGTGGTAGTAATCAATATCATATTAGTGCTAAAAAAAACATAATGGATATTTTTTCCAATATGAAATGAATGTATGATTAAAATTCTTAAAATTGAATTATATTTTTCAATATGAAATGAATTTATCATTAAAATTCTTAAAACTAAATTATATTTAAATACATAGAGAAAATATAATTTATGGTTTTCATTAAAAAAATAAAAATAAACCTATAACTTATAAAAAAAGTATTATTATTTTTTAAATAACTTATTCCTATTTAAAATTTCAATAAAAAGTTAAATAATAATTTCTTTGGTTTGAATTACTCAATTACAATTTCATTGTCTCATAATTGTTCTTTTCCTTCCCTTATTCATTTTGCAAAATGCAGATTTGAATTATTTCTTTATTTTTTATTTACAAGATTATGTATGTTTATCGAGATAATGTTTATTTAGCTAAAATGCTCATTCTATAGCTTAATATGAGGGTGATGTATAATTCACTCCATGATTAAAGTGGACTTACATGTATACCTTTTAAATAAAAATAAAATAATTTTTAAATTAAAAAATATCTTCTATAATTAAAAAATACATATTATATTAGTTTTACTTAAATTATTTATAGAATGTAGTTCTCAATCTAAGTATGTTTGTTTTATTGATTGTTGATATTACATCTCCATTCAAAATATATTTGTAAAAACATTTCATTCTCACTTTTACTCTCAATTATAAATAAATATTTCTATTTCTATTTCTATATAAAATAACATAATTTTATATCAACTCTTAAAATTCTTTTTAAAAAATTCTTTTAAACTAATTAAACTAAAGTTGACATTATTTTATATTTCCATATTTCAATTGAATAAGAAATTAAACCATTTTAATATCCATGTTAACTAATTTATTTTAATATATATTTTAGAAAAAACATAAACATATATATATACCATAGTAAACTTTGGATTTGAGATGCAAATTTTCCTCAAGTAGGAGCTTTAAACCTCTTTTTTTGGTGCAACACTTGGGGAAAGGTTTGCACCTCAAGAGATTTGATCCCCTTGGGGCTTGATAAATCTTGGAGTTAGATGGAACCACTTTGGTTTACATAATAGATAATTATTGAACACTTGGCCTATAGGACACTCTCATACAAAAATAGAGGTACTTTTGGTTTGATAGTTTTCTTTTATTTACACAAACCATTCCCAAAATATTTAAAATATAATTTAAAAATGGAAAACAAGGAGAAAATTGTTTTTTATAATAATAAAAAATTATCTAAAATTTCCCTTTTCTTAATTTTGTATGCTGTTATGTTATGTAGGAGAAGGTTTACCTTTACCAATAATAGCCATTTGTGAAATTGACAATGGAAGTTCTTAATCCATGAATTGCTCTATGAATTATATGTGTCTATATATTGCTTTCACACAAAAGAAAAAATTTGACACAACAAATTGAGAATTGGTTATTTTTAAGTGTGGAAAATTCATTAGCCAAAAAATATGATGCGGAAAAACAATGAGCTTAAATGTTATTTTTTTTATTTTCTAGCAGAGAGTAGAGAAAAATACCATGAAGAAAACCATGCGTTGTGAAAACTATGAGTCAAAATGTTTCATTAAGATAAATTAGCTATTTTACTTTGATTAAACAATTTTATTTTTTATTTTATTTTTATTTTTATATCCTTCTTTCTTGTTTTATTATTTTATTTTTATGTAATTATATAGATTCAAGCTATTTTATTAATTTTGTTTATTGAGTTTTAATTTTATTTCTTTTAGGTAATTTGGTTGATTCAAAATATTAAAAATTACAATATCTCTCTCATCCTCTTAGGGTGGAGACTTTTGGATATTTTTATTTTCATGTAATTTGACCAAGTCAAAATGTTTAATAGGACAAGATATGATAGAACAGTACATCATAATACATTACAAAAGTACCTATAGGGGCAATAAACCTCAATAAAATATTTTAATGTACAAAAAGAAGATATAATTGAAAGTAATATTGAAATATGTCAAAAAAATGTATTAATAAACAAAAATCAATAGAATCCATAAATAATATATCTCAATGCTCATGTTAACTAAGTTATTTCATTTTCAACAATTTACATATTATATATGGTTTAAAATGATAATAATACTAAAATATCTATATATTATAAAGTAATAGGAAAATTAAAAACTTATTCTTATAACATTTCAAGTATCATTATTTTACATTTTGACTCTTTTATTAAGGGATAATTTTGAATGGAGTAAATGTTTGTTTTAATTGCATATTAAGATCTTTTATTTCATGTGTTAAAGAAATTTTCAAGGGATTCAATCCATTTATTCATTCAAAAATACAATTATACATAGAGAGAAAAAGAGTTATAACCATAATTCCTAAGTTCCTAGAATGCAATCTTTGGAGATGTAATTTTTGAGAGCCTGCTTCATCTTGCCTCTTGGTAAATCCTTGACTAATATGGATCTATATTGTTTTTTTAAATAATATCTAATATAATATTTTTAATATACAAATGATATGAAGTATTATTATATATTGGAGATTGTATTTGAATATAATGAGGCGTTTAAAGTAGGGCAACAAATATAAATATTTGCAAAAGTTAATAAAATTCTAAGTTACATGTAAATTAATGAACTTTTATGTTGTTTTAATGGTAATATGAATACCAATATCAACAAACAAATGCATTAATTTGGAAGGATTATTTGAGATACTTTCGCAATGAATTTGAATACAATTATATAAATAAAATGATAAAATGTAGGAAATTTCATGCAAAATACTTGTAAGTATTGAATATTCGGTATGGATCTTTCTTTTAGAAAAATTGTAGAATTGTAAAGAACCTATTTCTTTTATCAAAAATTACTTTTTTTAAAAAATTATAATTATAATCTTATATTTTATTAAACTATGAAATTCATTATGTCTTTGAAATTACAAAACCATTTACTTTGTAAACATTTTCTATATTGTAAATATCAATATAAGACATAATTTATTTTAAAAATGATTAGGGTGATAAAAATTTATTCTAGGAATAAAAGATTATGTATTTTATAATCTTTGTATACATAAAAAAATATATGTTAAACATTTATTTTTTTTTAATTATATATTTAGAATCTGTATAGTTGTTGATGATGGATTTGTGTCACTTATAGAAAAGTAATATGAAAATTAGAGATATTGAAAAGTATTGAGAATTGTAGAGAATTTGATGTATTTACAACCCAAATAATCAATTTTGTCATTCCAAAACCTAAATTTGAGCCAACCAAATCAATAATCATATATGCTAAAATTTCCACTCCCACCCAAATATAATTGAATGAAATAAACACACACATGCATCTTGGAGTGTGCTCTATTATAGTGAGTGTCGAGGTTCTCAACCATGTGCATTGTTAAAATTCACATACACATTTTTGATTAAGCATTCACAATGAATTTATGAAAATAAGAATATGCCAAAAACAATTTTATGTATATAGGGCCATCGACAACACCATAACCCATTATAAAGGTCCATTGAGGATAGTCAACATTAAGAATTTTTGGACATTAAGTATGGTCATAGTAACCTATGACTTGGTTCGTAATGAAATATTATACACTGTTGTGGCCATGAACAACTCCTTGCACCACCACAAATGACCTGTCAAGGGAATCATTTTCTTTAAACTAGGTATCTAGGTTCCACTTGAATTTTTGAGCATTGGTTATAGATCTCAAACTCATAGACATGACCATGGAAAGAAACATAAACTTGAAAAATATGATTCCTACTTATCTTTGGTGTGCTCATCAATAATAGAATGAGTTTGTTCCTATTAGTTAGGAGTTTGTTAAGGTCTAGTTGCTTGAGATATTCTCTCCAACTAGTTAGCTTCCTAGATTTGTGTGTAGTTGAGATATCCACTTAACCAAGAGATTGTATTTCCAAGATAGAATAGCTATGTCATGACATAGCATGATGTATTTATATTGTATTATTATTTTCATATGAATACGCTTTTGATTTTAGAAAATATTTGGTGGTATCAAAGCTTGTTTGGGCCTAGGACCTTGGTCCCCTTCTCGGCCTAATGAAATAAAGAGTTTGGTGAATGTTTGTTTGTCCATTAATTTTTTGGTTTTGCCTAATCTTGCAGAAGTGTAGACGAGTGTTTCCACTATTTTAGAAGTCTTTTCTTGACTATGTTGCTAAGACTTTGGAAGAGTCGATCAGAGTAGTGGAGTTCTTGTTGAAGCCTAGGTGGAGGTATATTGGAGCAACGGCCTTCTTGTTGACACCCATTTTTTGACCATGTGTATTGAATTTGACTCGTTCTGGCTGGTAGACAGTCTTTGTGAGTTCAATTCATTGATTGCAATGAATGTCTAATGTGATTGTTGCATGGAACCAAGTTGGGGTACAGAGATGGAGTTCATTCTACATGTGGAGGAATCAAAATATGTTAAAAAATGAGTTGTATCTTTGATACTGCATAATAGGTCTCATGCAGACCATTGTTGAAATAGAAAAAACCCTCTTGGCACTAAACAAGCTAAATGGTAAAGCCTAACTATTACAATCGACCCAAGTATGATGGAGCATTGTCGACTAAGTGTATTTTTACATGCTTTTCATGTAATCAATATGGATTTAGCTCCCTACCTTTATTTTGTCTGTATTCCAGCACTTGGAGAGAGATTTTATTAGCTTCAAATAAAAATATTTTAGTGACGTTGGGGTTGTGTCACAAATTGGGAGAATTGAAAATGTAACATGCATCTAGTGCCAGTAGTTGCTGTATTTCTAGCTCCAATCAATTAGCTCCTTTCAGTAGTGAATTTTAGTATCTCCCAAGGCACAATCCACTCATTTCAGATACGAGCCACCAGGGAGCCACTAAATGGAGAGTAGTATAAATTTTATGTGTGTGTGTTTTGTGTTTTGTCTGTCCATGAGTAGCCAAGGAGAAGAGAATGTGGGAGCTATTATTGCATAAGAATTCCTAGAGCATTTGTTGCAAATGATAGCAGATGGACTTTCATGGTATAATTGAACACGTTTGTTTTGCTTGTTTTTTTTGTGTATGGATCTTGTATGGCTACATGTGTGAGAGAGAACGAGTTGTGCTGGATAATTCTCTAGAATCCTTGATGGTATTGGCTAATGCATTAGTTTTTTTCTTATGAGAGAAACATATGACATGTTTGTTGATGGAGAAGCACGTACAACACCACAATTAGAGTTATTAGAAGCAATGGCAGTAGCAATACAACTTTCACTAGGTTGGCGGTACTAGGCAAGGCAATGATAGATGGCATTGGAAACTATTGAAGTATTGGCTAAGTGCAACTTTTCAATGTCTATTGCATTCCAGTGTGCGCGTCCGTGAACTTAGTACATTGGTTATGTAGGATATTTTTCGTGTATAACCTCCCAATTTCAGGTATTGCGAGAACATTTTAGGAAAAAAGAGGGGAAAAAAACCATTCTGAACATTTGTACTATGGAAAGCACATGCTTGTTCAAGATTGCCAAAAAACTGTAGAACAATGCTTGGCATGGGAAACCCACAATCAACAAGCAAGGGGGATGTCTATTTCCCTTCTTGCATTAGCAGCCAATGCATTAGGTTTTTTCTCCAAATGTTTCATACCACATATTTCTCTTGTCGTAGGGTATAGTGTGTTTGTGTACAAGTCATGAGATTCGTTGACATGAGAGAGTCGTTGCATTGATGGAGAGGGAAGTCCCTTTTAATGGTATATCTAAATAAGGTGGACTACTGCACAGATTTTAATCAAATAAAAGGAGTTTTAAATAATTGAGCTTGTAGTCACTTGGAACTGATTTCTACGTATTCTTCGATTATTTAGCTAAATTTCCCATTGAAATCTTAATTTTGAAAAACCATGGCATGAGAAATTCGACCCTTATTTTTGTGGTAGGACATCTTAGTTATAATTATGTCTAGTCAAAATGAAGTCATGTAAGATTGTATTGATATATATTTGGTGGAAAGGATTGGATGCATGACAATAAGTCTAATCAATTATTGTCACATGTTTGAGTCTATGTTGGAATTGGCCATTTCAACAATAGACAAATTTATTTACAAGAATTATTCACTATGAAATATGATGAAAACATGACAATGAAGATGGCATGAGAGGATAGTGATTGGAGCTTCACCAAAGATTAAAGGATGATGTAAAAATAAGTGAAATTTTGTGTGAGTTTGTGGGATAGACTCACAAGCATGTTGTATTATGAGTCACACATCTTAATTGTAAGCAAGTCTATGGTGTTTTGTAGTGTTCCTTGAAAACTTTGTAATATTATGTACCTGAAGTTGTGTTGTTAGCCTTATAAGACATGTATACCCCGATGAATTTTGTAGTAATATTAAAACTACTTTGTAAGTGCAAGTTTGTGGTCAGTTAGAAACCACTTTGGAAGTGGAGGTTTGTGGTAAGCTAGAAACCACTTGTGAGAGTGTTTTAAGTGTAGTTTTTTGGTAAGCCAGAAACCAATTTGCAGTGTCAGTTTGTGGTAAGCCAAAAACCACGTGTGAGAGTGAAGTGGACATGGATTCTTTCTGGCATGATTTAAAGTTAGCCGACAAAACGCTGGCCATGGTTATCGGTAAGCCGATAAAACCCACAACATGGTTATGGGTAATTGGAGAAATCCCGTGATGATGGAGGGAGACTTATAGGTAAAGATATATGTATGCAGATAATGATTGATTGAACCATGTACACAAAGGCCATCCTAGTAGAATGGTTGTTGCGGTGGTTGGTACTCATGCATTCTAGTAGATGGTTGTTCCTTTATATGGACGTTGACATATGCTTTCTTTTATCATGTTTGTAAACACCAGGACCATAGTTATATTTGGCTAATTGATACCAAGGTAAGTTTTCATTAAAGGGGGAACTTGGAAAATATAATTCCTACTTGTTTTTGGTGTGCTCATCAATTCTAGGTAAAGTTTGTTGAGATCTAGTTGGTTGAGATATTATTTCCAACTAATTAACTTCCTAGATTAGTCTGTAATTGAGATATTCACTTAACCAATAAATTATATGTTCAAAATAAATTAACTATCTCTGATATATTTATATTGTATTATTAACTTTATCTGAATACAACTTTGAATGTATTTAAAAAATATTTGTATTCAAACCCCAAAAAAAGCTTTTAGACATCTGAAACAAGAGGGATTCATTAAATGACCATAAATGGTCTCTTATATGATAGGATGATTTCAATCTCTTTTTGCAACATGAATGTAATGAATGCATTTTCGACACATAAGAGGAAACAATTTGAATTCTTGTATAATTATTCAATCTGAATATTGCATTTTACACGTAAGTGAGAACAAGATGCCATTGCAATATTAATCTCCTTTTCATGAATTTTGCACATTTGTTGCATTTTCACAATTGAAATAACACGAAGAACCATTGGTAATTTAACAAAAACATAGTTTCTCTTTGTTTATTATTATTTCCAAAATTATGATCATTAGTGGCCAACTTGGGCAGGCTGAATAATTATTTGTAACAAGAAGTGTAATAAATAAGCTCTATTTGGCCAATCAATAACTTTAAATGATTGAGGTTTTCCCAACGATTCACAGATGTGTTAGTCTTAGATATGTTAAAGTATACGTATACTTTCTTTTCAACCTAACTCACTGTCACGCACGTCCTTGCTGCAAAAAGGTGGGGCAATTTTGAGTGTCATGTTTGTGCCCCAAACTACTCCCACCGTCACCTCAATAATGATAATATATCGATAGAGTTAGTTACGATTTTTAATCATGTCAGACGGTGTCCCACGTTTCTATCCACGTTTCTCCATAATTTTAAAAGTTAGGTATCAGGATGTTTTTTTTACTGTGAGTTATGAAAATTCCAGTATTTTTTATGGTGCTGAATCTATTTTCACTACAAAAAATATAATTCAAACACTTTTTTTACAAAAAAAAAATTGAATTTTTTTGTTTGCAGTCAGGGGCATGGGTAGACAACACCATTTTGAAAGAGTACTGTAGTGACTCCATCAATTAACCCATAAAATAACCCAATTTCTTTGTCAAAATGGAACAGAAATTTTGAGAAATTTTGGTTATAGCTCTCAAACATCAAACTTCAAGATTTTAAATGCTTAAGAGATTTTTGATGGTGTTGAATCCATTTCCACCATTAAAAAACAATTCTAAACTCTCATCAATTTTTCTGAAAACATAAATCACTAAATTCTATAAAAATAAATCAATAAAGATATATGCTAAAATTGCCACTCCCTCCCAAATATAATTGAATGAAATAAACACACACATGCACCTTGGAGTGTGCTCTATTATAGGGAGTGTCCAAGTTCTCAAGCATGTGCATTATTAAAATTCACATACACATTTTTGACTAAGCATTCACAATGAATTTATGATAATAAGAATATGCTAAAAGACACTTGTATGTATATAGCACCATCAACAACACCATAACCCACTATAATGGTCCATTCAAGGGTATCCTTCATCTCTTATTGGGGATAGTCAACATTAAGAATTTTTGGACATTAAGTATGGTCATAGTAACAAACCTAAGACTTGGTCCATAATGAAATATTATACACTTTTTTGGCCATGAAAAACTCCTTGCACCACCACAAATGACTTATAAAGGGAATCATTTTCTTTAAACTAGGTATCTAGGTTCCACTAGAATTTTTTAGTGTTGGTTATAGATCTCAAGCTCCTAGACATGACCATGGAAAGAAACATAAACTTGGAAAATATGATTCCTACTTATCTTCGATGTGCTCATCAATTCTATAACGAGTTTGTTCCTATTAGTTAGGAGTTTTTTAAGCTCTAGTTGGTTGAGATATTCTCTCCAACTAGTTAGCTTCCTAGATTGGTGTGTAGTTGAGATATTCACTTAACCAAGAGATTGTATGTCCAATATAGAATAGCTATGTCATGACATAACATCATGTATTTATATTCTATTATTATTTTCATATGAATACACTTTTGATTTTAGAAAATATTTGGTGGTATCAAAGCTTGTTTGGACCTGCGACCTTGGTCCCCTTCTTGGCCTAATGAAATAAAGAGTTTGGTGAATGTTTGTTTGTCCATTAATTTTTTGGTTTGTCCATTCATTCGAGCTAATCTTGGCAAAGCGTGTACAAGTATTTCCACTATTTTAGAAGGCTTTTGTCGACTATGTTGCTGAGACTTTAGAAGAGTCAATTAGAGGAGTGAAGTTCATGTTGAAGCCTGGGTGGAGGTGTATTGGAGCAATGGTATTCTTGTTGACACCCATTTTTTGACCATGTGTATTGAATTTGACCTGTTCTGGCTGGTAGAGAGTCTTTTTTAGTTCAGTTCATTTATTGCAATGAATTTCTAAAGTGATTGTTGCATGGAACCAAGTTGGGATATAGAGATGGAGTTTTTTCTACATGTGGAGTGATCAAAATATGTTCCAAAATGATTTGTATCCTTGATACTCCATAATAGGTCTCATGCAAACCATTTCTGAAATAAAAAAACCCCTCTTAGCACTAAACAAGCTAAATGGTGAAGACTAACTATTACAATCGACCCAAGATGATCGAGCATTGTCAACTAAGTGTATTTTTACATGTTTTTCATGCAATCAATATGGATTTAGCTCCCTGCCTTTGCACTTGGAGAGAGATTCTATTAGCTTCAAATAAAAATATTTCAGGGACGTTGAGGTTGTGTCACGACTTAGGAGAACTGAAAATGTAACATGCCTCTGGTGCCAACAGTTGCTAAAATTCTAGCTCCAATCAATCAGCTCCTTTCAGCAATGAATTTTAGTAGCTCCCTAGGTGCAATCCACTCATTTCAGATATGAGCCGCCAAGGAGCCACCAAATGGAGAGTAGTATAAATTTTATGTGTGTGTGTTTTGTGTTTTGTCTGTCCATGAGCAGCCAAGCAGAAGAGAATGTGGGAGCTATTATTGCATAGGAATTCCTAGAGCAATCGTTCCAGATGATAGCAGATGTACTTTCATGGAATAATTGCACATGTTTGTTTTTCTTGTTTTTTTTGTGTATGGATCTTTTATGGCTACATGTGTGAGAGAGAATGAGCTGCGTTGGATAATTCCATAGAATCCTTGATGGTATTGGCTAATGCATCAGATTTTCTTATGAGAGAAACATATGACATCTTTGTTGATGGAGAAGCATGTAGAACACCACAAAGAGTTATTAGAAACAATGGTAGTAGTAGTACAACTTTCACTAGGTTGGCGGTACCAGACAGGGCAATGATAGATGGCATTGGAAACTATTGAAGTATTGGCTACGTGCAACTTTTCAATGTCTATCGCATTCAAGTGTGCATGTCCATGCACTTAGTACATCGGTTATGTAGGATATTTTTCATGTATAACCTCTCAAATTGAGGTATTGCAAGAACATTTTAAGAAAAAAGAAGGGAAAAAAACCATTCTGAAGATTTGTATTATGGAAAGCACATGCTTGTTCAAGATTGGCAAAAAATTGTAGAACAATGCTTTGCGTGGGAAACCCACAATCAACAAGCAAGGGGGATGTTTGGTTCCCTTCTTGCATTAGCAACCAATGCATTAGGTTTTTTCTCCAAATGTTTCACACCGCATATTTCTCTCGCCATAGGGTATAGTGTGTTTGTGTACAAGTCATGAGATTCATTGACATGAGAGAGTCATTGTGTTGATGGAGAGGGAAGTCCCTTTCTGTGGTATATCTAGATAAGGTGGACTACTGCATAGATTTTAATCAATGAAAATGAGTTTTAAAGAATTGAGCTTGTATTCACTTGGAACTGATTTCTACGCATTCTTGGATTATTTAGCCAAATTTCGCATTGAAATCTTATTTTTGAAAAACCATGGCATGATAAATTGACCCTTATTTTTGTGGTAGGACATCTTAGTTGTAATTATGTCTGGTCAAAATCAAGTCATGTAAAATGATATTGATATATATCTGGTGGAAAGGATTGGATGCTTGACAATTAGTCTAACCAACTACTGTTACATGTTTGAGTCTATGTTGGAATTGGCCATTTCAACAATAGACAAATTTATTTACAAGAATTACTCACTACGAAATATTATGAAAACATGACAATGAAGATGGCATCAGAGGATAGTGATTGGAGCTTCACCAAATATTACATGATGATGTCAAAATAAGTGAAAGTTTGTGTGACTTTGTGGGATAGACTCACGAGCATGTTGTATTATGAGTCACGTGATTGGAGCTTCACCAAATATTACAGGATGATGTCAAAATAAGTGAAAGTTTGTGTGAGTTTGTGGGATAGACTCACGAGCATGTTGTATTATGAGTCACACATCTTAACTGTAAACAAGTCTATGGTGTTTTGTAGTGTTCCTTGAAAACTTTGTAATATTATGTACCTAAAGTTGTGTTGTTAGCCTTATAAGGCATATATACCCCGATGAAATTTGTGGTAATATTAAAACTACTTTGTAAGTGTAGGTTTTCGGTCAGTGAGAAACCACTTTGGAAGTGGAGGTTTTTGGTAAGCTAGAAACCAATTGTGAGAGTGTTTAAGCGTAGGTTTTTGGTAAGTAAGAAACCTTATTTCAGTGTCAGTTTGTGGTACGACAAAAACTACGTGTGAGAGTGCAGTGGACATGGATTCTTGTACGCATGATTTAAGGTTAGCCAACAAAACCGTGTGCATGGTTATGGATAAGCCGATAAAATGCATAATGGTTATGGGTAATTGGAGAAATCACATGATGACGATGATGGAGGGGGAGTTATAGGTATAGATACATGTATGCAAATAATGATTGATTGAACCATGTACACGAAGGTCATCCTAGTAGAATGGTTGTTGTGGTGGTTGGTACTGATGCATTCTAGTAGATGGTTGTTCCTTTATATGGACGTTGACATATGTTTTTTTTATCATGTTTGTAAACACCACCACCATAGTTATACTTGGCTAATTGACATCAAGGCAAGTTTTCATTAAAGTTGGAACTTGGAAAATATAATTCCTACTTGTTTTTTGTCAGCTCATTAATTCTAGGTAAAGTTTGTGGAGATCTAGTTGGTTGAGATATTATTTCCAACTAATTAGCTTCCTAGATTATTCTGTAGTTAAGATATTCACTTAACCAATAAATTGTATGTTTAAAATAAATTAACTATCTCTGATATATTTATATTGTATTATTACTTTCATGTGAACACAAGTTTGAGTTTAAATGTATTTTTAAAAAATTTGTATTCAAACTCTAAAAAAAACTTTTAGGCATCTGAAAAAAAAGAGATTCCTTAAACGACCACAAATGATTTCAATCTCTTTTGCAACATGAATGTAATGAATGCATTTGGACACATAAGAGAAAACAATTTGAACTCTTCTATAATTATTCAATCTGAATATTGCATTTTACACTTAAGTGAGAACAAGATGTGAAACTATTGCAATATTAGTATCCTTTTCATGAATTTTGCACATTGGTTGCATTTTCACAATTGAAATAACACGAAGAACCATTGGTAATTTAATAAAAACATAGCTTCTTTTTGTTTATTATTATTTCCAAAATTATGATCATTAGTGGGCCAACTTGGGCAGGCTGAAGAATTATCTGTCACAAGAAGTCTAATAAATAAGCTCTATTTGGCCCATCAATAACTTTAAATGATTGAGTTTTTCTCAACGGTTCAGAGATGAGTTAGCATTAAATAGGTTAAAGTATACCGCATTGAATGTTCGTTGTTTCAAAGCAATCATCTATATTCCAATTTATACAGAGTTTATACCATTGCTTTGGATATGTAAAGTTTACGTATACTTTCAAGGCCTGGCTTTTCGACCTAACTCACTGTCACGCACGTCCTTGCTGCAAAAAGGTGGGGCAATTTTCAGTGTCACGTTTGTCCTCCGAGCTACTCTCACTGTCACCTCAATAATGATAATATATCGATAGAGTTTGTTACGATTTTTAATCAAGTCAGACGGTGTCTATGTTTCTGTCACGTTTTTTCTACGTTTATCCCTGTCACCTCAATAATGATAATATATCGATAGAGTTAGTTACGATTTTTAATCAAGTCAGACGGTGTCTACGTTTCTGTGCACGTTTTTTCTACGTTTTTCCCTCATTTTAAAGGTTACTGATCAGAATGTTTTTTTAATTAGAAGTTATGAAAATTTCAATAATTTTTTATGGTGCTGAATCTATTTTCACTAAAAAAAAATAATTCAAATATTTAAAAAAAAAAATGATTTTTTTTTTATTTGGGGTCAGGGGCCTAGGTAGACAACTCCATTTTGAAAAAGTACTCTAGTGACTCCATAAATTCACCAATAAAATAACCCAAATTTTTTGTCAAATTTGAGAAATTTTTGTTATAGCTCTCAAACTTCAAACTTCAAGATTTTGAGTGAATAAGATATTTTTGATGGTGTTGAATATATTTCCACCATTAAAAAATAATTCAAACACTCTCAAACACTCTCATCAATTTTTTTGAAAAAATAAATCACTAAATTCTATAAAATAATTTTGTAAACAATTTTGTATGTTCCACAAACCAGACCAATTTTAAATATCTAAATTGAACCTTTTAAAGCTTTAAACCCTAGAAAATAGAGGTCTCCTAGCAAAAATTACTGACAGATCGCGTTAAAAAACTATTCATACTCGTTCACAAAATTTATTGTTTTTGGTAGGCCTTAGCTTAACCAAGCTTCAAATTTGCTCCTATAATTATAGAAAATTTCATAAAATTTTGATAAAAATTTCCCAATTTTTTTAAAATCAAAATTACAATGGTTAAACTTAGACTTTTTGGGTAACCCAAAAATGTCAAACTTAAACCTCTTAAATGACCCAAATTTTTTTTAATGACATTGAATCGATTTTCAACATAAAAATATTATTTAAGCATTCCTATTTCTAATTTTTTTGTTAAAAGAATTGCTAGACGCAGAAAAAATTAATGATATTTAATCAATTTTCACCACAAAAGTACTATTTAAACATTCCTACTTCTAAATTTTTGTTAAAACAATTGCTAGATTCATAGGGGGCAAATCTGCCTCGGACGCCTCTTTGGCTACGGATACGGTTTGTTGGGAGATAATGACGAACAATTCAAAGACGATTGTAAAAACGGCCAAACCTACAGAATTCAGGACAAATTAAAGCATGAAATTATCTATGATAACTATTGAAAATCAATATTTACAAATATTCCCGTTTTTGTTTTCGCATTCTCCTCCTATATTTGATATTTCCGGAAAAAACTATGGAATATGCTCCACTCATTTAAAAAAAATACCCATTCAACATCAATTTAACACTTTATAAAAGTTAGTATGACTCATTGTTTTAACTTGAATAACAATATCATGTGCAGTAAAAAACACCAACCTATTTAAATTACGAATCAATAATGAATACTATTTCGTACCAACTAACCTGTATAATGAAGAGTATTACGTTGTGTTTGGAATTCATTATATATTTAATGAATAGTTTCTCAGTTATCGTTATATATTTTTTTCAATTGATTTTTTTGAGTCTCATTTTCGTTAACGGTTACTTTATTTATCATTATATTGTGTATTTATGTGGTTTTTATTTTATTTATAATTTTATGTTGTATTTTAAAATTTGCATGATCATGGAGAAAGTAAATTAACGATAGTGGATTCTTTTTTTAATATTGATTAAAAAATCATAGCGAAGTTTTCATCGAAAACTAGGTTCAAATATATTGGAGAAAATATAATTTATTAGTTTTTGAAAAAATATATAAATTTAAATTTAAATTTAATTTATAAAAGGTATTATTATTTTATAAATTTAAATAATAATGTAAATACTAATTTTCTTAATTCAAATTTAACAATAATAAAATTGTTTAGTTTTTTTGTAATGCGGAATGTTTTTGCTATTATTATTATTATTATATATATTTATTGTAAATTTGAAATTATATTGTTTCAAAATATTTTTATATAACAATAGATATTATTGTTTATGTTTTTTCACCCATATTCAATCTCAAAAGAATCCAAGAATGTTGACCATGGATAATAACTTAGATGATTCAAAATGTTAACAATTATCCCTATGAAGTTCATGACAACTATATAATTGAATTACAAGAAGTAAAAGACGAACTCAAGTGGCTAAACATAACATTAAGAATCAAATGAAGTAACTTGGACTAGATTTTGGGCATTGGTTCATACTAGTGGTTGAGGTTTTAGACCACATTGGAGATTCCCTTTTATGTGACAAAGTTGTGTATCCAAACTAGAAAGACAAGAGCACTAGTAATGTTAAACACATTAGATTTCATTTAGAAAGATATTATGTCATTCCGATCTTCATGCCTCTCCTTCAGGACCCTACCCAAGAGTGCCTTCATCTTCCATTGGACGGCAATGGAGTTCAATTATTCGCTTCCCCTTTCCTTGATATGTCCTAGATTATCAGTCATTACTTGTCAAGGCTTCAACTTGAAAAATTTCCACTTGAATCTCCATAGTAGTGGAGGAGTGAAAAATTGTTGTTGCATCTTGAGCTTGGGCTTGGGCTAACGATTGACCATGAGGACCTGTTCCACGATACCCTAGGTTGTAGCGCATCCTTTTTTAGGGCATATTGAACTAGGTTTCGAAGGACTGAGAAATCCGACAAATCAAGTGGACTATAGATTAGAAAGCCAAATATAAGTAAAGCCCAAGGAGAAACAAAAATCCTGCAAAGTTTTTGAAAAAATCTAATGCAATCGAGCAACTAAGAGGAGGAAAATAAAGGACGTTGGGAATGACATAAAAACAATTAAGACGCAAAAGGACTGAAACCAATGCTCATCCCCATTCTGTATAAGTAGTTTGCACGTTTAAATGCATGGCTTCAATTGGCCATGGCACACCTTCTATTAAATGTGATGGGAGGAAGCGGGGTGGTACGATCCATTATTAAAGAAATCATAATGAAGTTTTAGTAGAAAAATATATTCAAATACATTGGAGAAAATATAATTTATTAATTTTTGAAAAGATATATAAAATAAAAGTTAAAATTAAAATTAAATTTTATAAAGGATATTATTATTTAATAAATTTAAATAAAAAATATTAAATACTAATTTTCCTAATTCAAATTTCACAATAATAATATTGTTTAGTTTTTTCTAATTTGGAATGTTTTTACAATTATCATTATTATTATTATTATTATATATGTTTATTGTAAATTTGAAATTATATTGTCTCAAAATATGTTTATACAACAATAGATATTATTGTTTATGCTTTTTCTCCCATAGTCAATCTCAAAAGAAACCAAGACTGTTAACCATGGATAATAACCTCGGTGATTCAACTTGTTAACAATTATTAGTATGAAGTTCATGACAACTATTTAAATTGAATTACAAGAAGTAAAAGACAAACACAAGTGGCTAAACATAACATCAAGAATCAAATGAAGTAACTTGGACTAGATCTTGAGCATTGGTTCATACTAGTGGTGGAGGCTTTAGACCACATTGGAGATGCCCTTCTCTATGAGAAATTTGTGTATCCAAACTAGAAAGGCAAGAGCACTAGTAATGCTAAACACATTAGATTTCATTCACGAAGATATTATGTCATTGCGATATTCATGCCTCTCCTTCAGGACCCTACCCAAGAATGCCTTCATCTTCTGTAGGAGGGTAATGGAGTTTAGTTATTCTCTTCCCCTTCCCTTGATATGTCCCTCAGTTATTAGTCATTACTTGTCAAGGCTTCAAGTTGACAAATTTCCACTTGAATTTTCATAGTAGTGGAGGAGTGAGAAAATCTTCTTGCATCTTGACCTTGGGCTTGGGCTCACGATCGACCATGAGGGCCTCCTCCACCATATCCTTGGTTTTACTGCATCCTCTTTCGAGCCATATTGCACTAAGTTTACAAGGATCTATAACGAACCTCCTTAGCTTACCTGGGAATTTCGCCCCTAGGCTGCTTAAATTTTGGATTTGGTCCCTGTACAGCTAAAACTTAACCACATTCATTAGTACACTAATCTGAATCACGTCATGAAAACTATTATTTAGATCCATCATTAAACACAATTTTATAAATTTGTGGAAAGAAATTAGTTCTTTCATGTAATCTCTAACGTTCATTGTTTAATTCTACCACCAATATTAACTAACTTAAGTGTAATGCAGTTAGCCTAGCCATGCATCATAATGATAATTCGATAGAATTACTCAACTCTTATACAAGAGGTTGTATGGATAAACCATCCTCCTTGAATACACATGTAATAGTTAATCGAACTATCATAGACTATACCATGAAATGCACACATCTATGTCTTGTACCCATTATTGACCCAGAGACATAATACAACATTAAATACAAACTATGTTCCTTTAACATAATGATGATTAGATTTAGATTCAGTGGACATTTTACTCATCCACATGCATAAGAGTGAAATTAATTACATGAACCTGGTTAGTATCATCAACATATATCTTACGCTATACGAGTAAAGAACTGGAACAACTCGATCGAACCAAAATCCTTTATCTTGTGTAGTTATCATCGCACCTATAGCTAAACATATATGTTGAAAGAATTGAAGTAATATCAAGGAAAAGAAACAACATACAATACATTCCACGCAACTGACACAAACTAAATGTCACTTGGAGGGAGGAGCACCACCACCAAGCCATGAATCACCTCTAATTCACCCCGAGTCGAAGATCTTGCCAATGATCAACTGTCCTCAATTGATCAATGCACTGGGTATTTAATACCCTCTTTCATGATTTAGTTACCATTAGTGGCATCTCGCTCTATGGATTTTTCCATTTGCCTAGGTCTTACTTAGAAAAGCTCATCTTTATCTCCCATGACTCTTTTTTACATAAAAGCTTGCCTTTATCTCCTGCAAAGATTTTATGTTCGATGGATCTTTATCTCCCACCCATCCGATGGATATCTAATCCATTCAAGCTTATCTAGAATCACATCTAGAAGTGTATCATCAAAGATTCATCTCTATCCCATTCCTCATGGGATTTGGCAAGCATCTCCTCTCTCTTGGTGCTCCACACTCCAAGTGATGTATTTTATTAATTTATTTAATAATACATTTTCTTTCATATTACATATCACCTAGGTTTCCCTAGCTTAGGTGTAGAACAATTTAACCCACAAAGGAGGGTATCAAACCTAGCTTTCATTAGCTTATGTTTAAAACATTTAACACAAAAGGGAGGATATCACCCCTAGCTTCAACTTAGCTCAGGTTTACAATAATGTACTACACAAAGGAGGGGTGTTACATACTCCCCCGCTTAAATTTTACATCATCCTTGATGTATCACTGCATCATATCCTCGTTCAAAGGTAGCTAGTTTCTAATCAATAGCTCTTATGGCTCTGCCATCTGATGAAATTTTTCTAATGTACATCTACCACAAGGAGTGCTCCCAACATCTCTCCTTCCATAGCTACGTGTCACAGAGTTGTTTTCAAACCATTTGTGAGAATTTTAGCGATACAGAGTTTAACTATGATGAATATCATAATACGTTACTATTAAAGCAACTATTGCTTATCATTTATTTTTATCCAAAGAATGCATGTCCTTTGCTTGCATTCTTTCAAGCCTTTTTGTTGTTGTTGAATACTTGCTTTTTGTAGTCTCTCTACATACAATACATCAGTTAGCATATTTTCCACATTAATACCCCTGCAAAGTCATAACACATTATTTCACATCACAATATATATTCATATATATTCATCGTAATTTTATGTATGCCAAACTGTGATTAACCATATATACTTATACCAAACTTACTTTCCTTCTTCTCGGTAATCTCAAGGTTTGTGTACCTGGTGAGACATCCATCTAATGACTAGTGCATACCCTACACATAAGGTATGTTATACACACGAATACACATTTCATTTTTCAACCTTGTAGCGTATGTAGTCATATGGTCCCATATGTACTGTTGTACATAGTCCAGCTGTGGTATAGCCTATAATACCATCCTCATGGTATCACCTACATGACATAACTTTATCCACTATGTTAGTATCATACCAACATTCATTTTTCATGGTTCATCTATGTAATTAAGAAAGTTTTTGTCATGTTTAAATCAATTCCAAATGTCATGTGGTTACAATATCAATCACATATTATTGGATTCATACATATTTCCCTCTTAATCATACCTTTTGCTTAATGTTCCAAAACAAATTATTAGCTCATAGTTGTTGAAGTTTAATATTCATGAGGTCATTAATTCAACTTGTATGTTTTACTATTGCCCCATTTATGCTTCAACACCCTGTTGACCATGCATAATTTCGTGTAATTATACATGACTTTTTTTTTTTTTTTACTACTTACAACCCAACACTCTTTGTAGTTGTAAGTGTTTATGAACTTAGGGTACTTACATGTTATTATTAACATTAAATCACCCTTTTCCAAAATCCGATTTATTTGCTTAGGAATCCTTGTTTGAATCACACAACATTTCCTTATGCTATTTAGACACATTATCAATGCAACATCATAAGGTGTCCTCAAAAAGTTTCATGTTACAAATTATGATATCAGTCTATTTTAAATATATTGTTAAATATCATTTAACTGACCCAGGGGTCCATACCATTTATGCTACTTCAACAATTATTATGGTTTTCACTCAAGGATACTTATGGGCTCTATGATACATATCCTTCAAAAGATGCATATGTCTTGGAAATCAGTTTAAGTTAAATTTCCCCTTTAACCATACTTTCTTCCAACCAAAGAATGACTCACATTGTACAAAGGATTAATAAAAAGGATTAATTTAACCATAATTTGTACAATTATATAGTCTTTATACTATAACATTCTCTCCCCATCCTTTACTTTGGTATACTACTTTTATACCAATTATAACATTTATCAGTTATTTTTATAGCATGGTGACCTTAGTTTAATCTCTGACCACAATCATATTCTAGTTTTGTGTGCCACTCAAGTAATGATATCTTTCACCATTTGCATTACTTGTTATTAATTTTAACAAAATCGAACAACCTTAATTTTAAGGTATTTTCTCCTTATTGCATGCTATAACATATTTGATTATAAAAAATTTCCTGTCAGTAAGATCAATAACCTTAAATTTCTTTTCCCAGCATGACTTCTAACATAGTCATGCATACTTGCCTATTTACTATTGACATATAAAAGTCCCAATATATAACTTTAATATAGTTCAATCAATTCCAATCCCCTGCATGTAGGACAAAAACAAATTCCTACATGTTATGCATACCTGTAAACATTGATAATAGCATACCATTGATTTTCCAAATCACAACTATGCCCAACATATAAGCAACAAAACATGTATTTTATCATCACGTCAATCATGCTCTTTCCTTCTACAGAACATACTCCTCTTTAATAGGCATTGGGATAACCAATATCTTTATGATTGTTGAGCAATGACTCAACATGTAAGAGGCTATCAATACCATAATTCATGAGGAAGTGCTTACATGGAAGGTTCGTATGACTCATTACTATGCAACTATACTATACCATTTGATAAATAAAATACTCTTTCAAGTCTATAATACTGCACACGCATGTGCTTGCATGGTAAATTCATATAACTCATTAATCATGCATGGATATTAAGCATGTTCCTCTCCAACATGTTCATCCTAATGATAACGTAACCAATTATGGTAACAACATGTAAACTATCCATGACAAATCATAGGTATATATACAACAATTAATCCAGTTACGACCATGGTATTCCTTCATTATATGATCCTCCTTTCAAATATTAGTTGGGATTTTATTTTTCCAAGTCCCTACCTAATTGTATCTTTGATAATTTTCTTTTACTATAATTAAGATAACATGAGTGACCATGTTAAAAATTTACCTATCAATTAGTTCATTTCATCATAGGTGTTCAGAGTTTCTCTCTCCTCCCGTGCAAGTTAATTATCCAAAAACTGAATCAGTTCTACCTTTCTCATACCTATATGAATACTCACCTAACCTTTCACATAACTTTTCACTTGATTGCAATTTTTAATTAAAAGTCACATCTAAAACTTTATCATGGGTTAATTTATTTCATATCGGTGTTGAATATGGGAAAACATTGATATTTCACTTTTGCATGCGCATATTGATAGTCAATGTCAGCAAGGCAAACAAGTCCCAATCTGTTCACGCAGCCATATACATTCAAAATAGAAGTATTTTTGTTTAGACATCATAGTCGATGAATATTATATCATAGGTAGGATAGCTCTAATGAGTAATATAACAATTACCCACTATGCCACTTCCACTAACATCTTACTAACCATATCATGACCATATCTATTTAAATAGAATCTATTATCATCATTTTAAGCCACTTTTTTTTAATGTGCTCTGAAGCATGCAATAATAAAAATCTTTATACAACTGTGGAAATTAACACTTACTTGATTATTCATCAAGTCCTATTATATCTCTCTTGAATTTATGGTTTAATCGTGAGAGACATTCATAGTCTTGTCCTACATATCTTTCATATGATATTGGCTGAGCCAAGAGGAAAGACCCCATTTGAGCATGAATAAGTCATATTGTTGATGGCATTGCCTCTACAAATAATACAATAATGAAATAACTTCCTCAAAAGTATTAATTTCCATTGGCAGAAGCTAATTGCATTTAGATTTAGCGTTATGCTTGCCTGGTTAACTATCGTTTTCTTGCTCACTAGATGCATAGTATTCTCAGGAATTATACCCATAAGAAAGACCCTCCAAAATGATGTAAGCTCAGGAGCCTTAGAAGAAAGCATCTGATAGTCATTAAGAAGACGATTCTCTTCTTCTTCAAACCGTTTCACTCAAATGGTATATCGTTAGGTTACAAATTTGGTGTCTACCTTGGGAGACCCTTCTCAATAACACTTTTCCTCCTGTACAGTTCACACATTGATTGAACAATTTGTCACTGATGTTGTAAGGCTTGTAATGTTTTTGGCATGTTCTATCGCGACAAATAACCCCAAGAGATAGGAGATGCTTATTATTATTTTTAACTAGCATAATTCATCTCAACATAGGTCTTTAAAATAGTGAGAGGTTTACACCTCAGGTTTTCAATCTTTTTTCTAACAACCACGTCTAGCAATATTTATTGTTTTCTCGATAGAACCTGCATTCTATCCCCTCAGTATAGTTAATATTCATAGGCGAGCTAATTTTCCACGCTTTTTCCAAAAAGAAAAAAAGCTAATTTCCATTTTTTCTAAAAATGATTTGGCCAAATTTTATAGTATACGAAATAGCCAAAATTTTATATAGAGACTATATAAAATTATTAGAAATTTGAATATTTTTACAAAAGAATTGTAAACATTCTATAGATTACATATCATGGACTAGAGAGATTCACCAATGTTCCTAAACTTCAAGATAATTTTTTTATCCTTAAACTTTTCCCTGCTGATGTCGAAAGGGAGTGACACATCACATAAGGGAATTGATGTATCCCCCATCAATGAAATGAAACATGTATCAAGATTTGAGACAGTTTTTGATGATTCAGAGTTGATTGAAGGGTGGAAAACATGAAAGAAGGCTTAAGGTATTATAATAGATGTCAATTGAGGGTGGACTTCTCTTGAACATGTCAGTGGACTTCTCTTGCATTTTGAAAGTGAATGTACGAAGAAACAAAGAAAATGAACAAGGGAAGCACAAATGTTTCAAGTGCTAATGAAGGTGCAACATCTTCCATGTTTCTTTCCTGTTCATCAAAATATGAAAACAATAACGAAGATATTTGGTTATTGGAAAATGGATGCTATAACCATCTGACATGTCACAAATATGTTTTCTCAAGTTTTGATGAAATAATTAACTCTCATATTAGATTGGGTGATGATCATCTTGCAAAAGAAGTATATGGTCATAGGAATACCTATGATAGATGTCCATCTCTATGTGAAATTTGTATCCTTTCCAAACACCAAAGAAACATTTTTCCAAATGTTGTCATCTATAGTGCACAAAATCCACCTAATTTAGTACACACGGACCTTTGGGTTCAAAATAAAACCTAGTCAATAGGTGATAGTTTTACTTTCTAACCTTTATTCATGATTTCAATAGAATGAAATTGGTCTTCTTCATCAAAATAAAATATCATACTTTTGGAAAATTTAAGCAACTCAAATGCATTATAGAGTAGCAATGCGACAAGTAAATTAAAGTATTAAGATGAGATGGAGGAGGTGAATATGATTCAAGGGAATTTACGGAATATTTTAGTGATGAAGGTATATATATATAACAAAGCAGAATCCACAACAAAATGGAGTAGAAAAATGGGCAAATTAGGCCATCATGAAGATGACAAGAAGCATATATCAAGGGCAATGAATTTTCCAAATGATTACCGGGAAGAAGCAATAGCATGCTAACTCTATATTTTGAATAAATTTGCAACCAAAATGTTGAATGCATTGATCCTTTAGAAGCTTTGAGTGATATGAAGACAAGTGTATAACACTTGAGAATATTTGGTTGTGTGGCCTATGCACATGTTCCAAAACAATGAGAAGGAAATTAGATGACAGAAGTGAAAAATTCATATTTGTTGGTCATGATAAAGAATCCAAGGCTTATCAATTGTACAATCCTATAACCAAGAAAGAAAATATTTTAAAAGATGTTAAATTATTTGAATATCAATAATGGAATGATCAAGATAATAGAATAAATAGTAATCAAGTTTGTCCACATGCATTCAAACCAAGTGAAGCAACAAAACTGGAACAACTAAGATAAGGGATAAAATAGCTACAAGTTCCAATTTAAGGGAAAATGGAGGTTAGAATGCATGCAGTCCATTCTCATGCAATGATCTAATCCCACCATTCTATATACAAGAAGAATTTCAAGAGAAAATTATGAAAAACTAGATAATGAACAAATACACTTTGCCTTCTTATCTATCTAGCCAACACATTTTTAAGAAGCAGTTAAAAGGAAAGAATGGATTGAAGCTATGAATGATGAAATTGTAGCAATAGAGAATAATAACACATGGAGTCTTCTATATTTACCAATAGTGAAAGAAATTATTGGAGCCAATGGGTCTATAAGATGAATTTTAATGAGAAGGGACAAATTGAAAAGCATAACCATAGATTGGTAGCAAAAGGATTTACACATAAATTTGGAGTGTATTATGAATGAACCTTTGGCCTAGTCGCAAGGTTGGATATTGTCAAAACAATATTGGCAATAATAGAAAATGATCATTGGCCAGTTTACCAAATGGATGGAAAATCAACAGTTTTAAATGGGATTTGAAGGAAAAAGTTTATGTAGATCAACCTACAAGATATGAAGTCAAGGGTCAAGAGATGAGAGTTTACAAGTTAAAAAAGGTTTTGTATGGTTGAAACAAGCCATTAGAGCATGGTACACCATAATTGATTCTTATTTTCATAAAAAAGGATTCAAACACACCACTAATGAACCCACTCTCCATACAAAAATAGATTTGCAAGGTAATATTTTGATTTTTTGCATTTATGTTGATGATATGATTTAGAAGGAAATTTGCAGCTTAAAAATTTTCAAATAGCTATGGAAAAAGAATTTGAGATGGTGAATCTTCATTGGATGAAGTATTTCTAGGAATAAAAGTTAAATAATCTGAAAATGGAATTTTCATTTGTCAAAGAAGGTATGCAAAAGACATTTTGACAATATTTGTGATGACTGAATGCAAGCTCCCAAACACACAATTGTCCTAGAAACCACCCTAAACAAAGATGGAAATAGTCAACTAGTCAACTCCACTTTCTATATGAAACTAGTAGGAAACCCAATGTACCTCACAACAACAAGACCTAACACAATGTATTTGGTTAGCCTTATATCTAGGTTTATGAACTCATGAAAATGGAAAGAAGGAAAAGGGATTTTAAAGCATATTGCAGAAACAATACAAGATAGAATTATGTATATTGGTTACAATTAGAACCATCTTGTTGGTTTTTTAGGAACAATACAATATAGAATTGTGTATATTGATTACAATTACAACCATCTTGTTGGTTGTACATATAGTGATTTTGCAAGAACTTTTGATTACATATAGATTTCACCTGGGTATATGAATAATTTCATGGGCATCTAAGGAGCAACCGATTGTCTCCATTTCAACAGCAGAATCAAAGTATGTAGCAACAACAAGAGCAACATGCCACCAAGTTTGGTTAAGAAGATTGATAAGAGATCTTGAGCCTAAAAATAAAACGAGCTAATTTGTATTTTATGTGGAAATGATTCTACTGCTGCACTTTATCGAAATATGTGTTTCACCACAACAATAAAGAAATTAACACCCATTTTCACTCCATTTGAGAGCTCATCAGGTCAATCTTTAGTTTTTTGATTCCAAAAATTAATTGATAGACATCACTTTATCGAAATATGTGTTTCACCACAACAATAAAGAAATTAACACCCATTTTCACTCCATTTGAGAGCTCATCAGGTCAATCTTTAGTTTTTTGATTCCAAAAATTAGTTGATAGACATCTTTACAAAGACATAGGCCAAAGCAAGTTTTGAATTGTCTATACTCAAAATTGTAATGAATATGAAGCCATAATTAACCAGGGTGTTGAATGTAAATGTTGACTATATCTTTTAGCTATTACGTAGTTTAGTGAGTGGATAGTTTCGGTAGTGTAGTGCATTCAATGCAAAGTAGTAATTTGCAATAATGCGTTAGAATGTATGATAGAAATGGTTAAATTAAGTCAAACAAATAGTTTTATATTTTGTGTACATACCTTTTGATATTGTGTGACAAGGTAGCTTTTGTTGTTCACCAAAAAAGTGGTATATTAATATGAGAAGAGCTATGAAACTAGATTGATTTTTTAATCTTGATAACTCTCGTTTTATTATGTTTTTCACTTTTATTCTTAAATTCCAAGAAGAAAAAAAATAGCTCTTCTAAGAGTGAAACCGTAACAAAAGAATGAAAGTATTAAAAGAAAATTTTGCATAATACTATTTTTAACCTTGATTTTAGAAAATTATAATATCTTCCAAACTTCACAAGAGATTCTTCAGAATTTTTTTGGCAAGGTCATTGAGAAGACTACTTTTAATCCAAACACCCCCTAGTTTTTACATTAATGCAATATGTATATATATAGCAGGACTTTCCCTAATGCTATTGACCATCTTGACTTCATACCTTTTATGCTTAACAGCCTCAGTTAACGTATCCACTATGATGATTTCAATATCTTTCGCAAGTTGAATGTATTAATTGCATATTGGACACGTTAATTGCATATTGGACACGTTAGGGAAAAAGAATTGAGCTTTTCTATAATTATTCAATCTGAATATTGTATTTAACATGTGAGAGCGAACAAGGTGTAAAAATCTTGTAATATGAATATCTTTTTCATGAATTTCGCACATTGTTTGCATTTGCACATGCGAAATAACACGACGTAAAGTTGGTAGCTTGATTAACATCTCTCCTCTTTGTTATATATATATATATATATATATTACGATCATTTTTTTAGTTATGCTCATTGGGAATCATTAGTGGGCCACCTTGGGCCCGCCAAAGAATTATCTGCGATTCATGCGCAGTTTCAACCTGCCATTGGAGATTTCGGAGCCGAAGATTTTCCATCCAAACAATGTTGACGTTCATTTTACTGTTCACTACAACTATTTCTGGTAACAAGATGTGTAATGAATAAGCTTTATTTGGTCATCAATATATAGTTGGTAACAAGAAGGCTAAATGAATGAGCATTTATTAACGATTAATGGATGAATAACTGTTAAATAGGTTAAAATATACAGCAATTTGTCCTCCGAACTACTCGCACTGTCACCTCAATAATGATAATATATTGAGAGGGTTAGTTACAATTTTTCATAAAGTCAGCCGGTATGGACGTTTCTCCCATAGTTAGAATTCCTAATTTTATATATTGACATTTCAATAAACAAACAATGGAATATGCTCCACTCATCATTTAAAAAGAATTACCCCTTCAACATCAATCCAACACTTTATAAACTTTAGTATCACTCATTGTTTTAATTTAAAAAATAACAATTTTTTTTTGTATATTGTATTTCAATAAGAAACTATGGAATATGCTCCACTCATCATTTAAAAAGAATTACCCCTTCAACATCAATCCAACACTTTATAAACTTTATTATCACTCATTGTTTTAATTTAAAAAATAACATTTTTTGTATATTGTATTTCAATAAGAAACTATGGAATATGCTCCACTCATCATTTAAAAAAAATTACCCATTCAACATCAATCCCACACTTCATAAACTTTAGTATCACTCATTGCTTTAATTTAAAAAATAACAATATCATGCGCCCTCTCAAACACAACCTATTTAAATTAGTAATCAATAATGAATACTATTAGGTACCAACTAACCTATTTAATTAGTCGGAATCCATTATGTATGTGTTATTCATATTTAAATATTCATTATATGGGAATTCATTAAATATTTACCATACTTTCCATCGTTGTTGTTATATATTTTCTCAATTGATGTTTTGAGTTTCGTTTCGGGTAACGGTTATTTTATTTATTATTTTACGTTGTTATTTATTATTTTATGTTAAACATACATGGGAGCGAGAGAAATCTGAAAGATAAAACATGCAATATATTTTTTATTCACAAATGATGTATATTTATGGTACATTATGTGACCGTTGGGATTCACATCTCAAGGTTTCTTGGACTGCTTTGTCCATTCAGCGTCCACACTAACCCATTTAGGATTAGGTATCCAACATTCCCCCCCTTAATCCGAAGGGTTACGTATGAGTCCAAGAAGAGAGCTATAATACAAAATGTGCAAATATGCATGGCAACACTACGCTGAATGTGCTCTATGAAATGTTGGTATAAAGGGCGGTGGTTTAAGGATGGCCACCAACACTGGAACGCTTAGTGTAGTTCCCGGAACTCTTCCAAAACTGGCAAGAAGCTGGAGTCTTCTGCTAGAGGAAGTGATCCTTTTGTTTTAAAGAGGGAAACCTTCAACCATAAAAGGGAGGTCTCACCCCGCATAAAAGGTAAATCTTCAATCTGAAAAGCGAAGTCTCAACCTGTGATGGTTTAAGGATGACCAACAACTCTGGAATGCTTAATGCAATTCCTGGAACTCTTCCAAAACTGGCAAGAAGCTGGTGTCTTCTGCTAGAGGAAGTTCTCAATTTTGTTCTCCGGAACTCTTCCAAAACTGGCAAGAAGCTGAAGTCTTCTGCTAGATGAAGTGTCCCAGATCGCCAACTGATGGCATGTTCAGGCATCTTTGTCTCTGGCTACAACTCTGAAACTGGTGTGGCAGGTTGTGGCTCAGGCTCGCTTGATGTGGCTTTGAAGCTTGTAGACGACCATCATTTTCCCCCTGTCAGATACAAGGTGAGAAGATGGAGAAAACTCAACTGCAAGACTGTTCAATATTCTGGAACAAGTTCTAACATGTGTTTGGAATATCTTCTTGGCTGTTGATGGCCATTGCCAAGAAGCGATCCATCCTAGATGAATCTTTGTTCTTGCCGGACGTTTGTTGCTGAAGCATCTGTGTGAAGAATGACTAGTTTTATGACAGAGCTTACATGGATGAAGATCAAAACAGTGATCTTTCAGATGGCCAACTCGATCACAGTGTTGGCATTTCACGATATGTTGTTGTTGTTGTTGCTGTGGAAGAGGGGCAGAGTCTGGAACAGCTGGAGTTGAACTGTCATGAAGAGCAGGTGAACTGTCATGAATGAAACCAACACTCTGAAACTGAATCGGTTTGGTGTAGTCTGGAATATGAAAGGACAAGTCATTTTCATATCCAAGATGAGTTATGTGCTTATTGTGGACAAGCTGTTCCCAAGGTCTGATGATGGGCTTCAAAAGTGCAGACTGAACTTCTGCATCTGCATGTAACCTTGCTGCTTTGTTTGGTACTAAATTTGAATGAACTGTAACATTATTAACATGTTGCTGATGGGTGGTTGTCTCAATGTTCTGAACAAAAACAGGTTCAGAATGGTGTCTATTTTGATGTAGCTCTTCTTGCTGTAGCTGTGATTCAAGTTGTAAAAAATCTATCTTTTCCTGTGGATTTTGTAGACATGTCTGAATTTCTGAAAGAGATCCTTTACTGATTTGTAATGTGTCATCAACAGTAGATTGTATAAGAGTTTTCATGAACTCTAATACTTCACTGATTCTGGCCATTTTCCTTCAAAACTGCATATGTTGACCCTTACTTTCGTCTTTAAGAGTCTTGGAGCACTTGTTTTGCTTTTCACCGATCTGTTTATGCTCGGGGATCTTGAGCAATCCCTTCCATATAAAGCTTCAATTCAATGCACATATTACATGGAAATAACTCTTCTGCCCACAAATAATCTTGTTATGAACTTTTGTAATTAAAAATTGTCTCTGTCGTTAATACCCGGGGATGACCTTTGAAACTGCTGCAACAATTAATTTGTGAAATGAAGCCCTTATGACTACTTTTCTTCGGATATAAACTACTTTTCTTCGGATATAAATAAAACATAAAAAAGAGAGTCCAAAGGTGCAATAAATTTATGGCTCTGGGAATATAATAAATTCAATCAGCAAATACATCAAGTGCAGATCCTCGTAATATTTCTCTATTGTATGCAATCAGCTTTCCTATCTACGCACAAACAGTAGCAATGAATGCCAATACAGGGTCCACGATCTAGAGGGTGATTCGAATTTGAGCTCAATAGCCGACTGTTTCGTTGCCTATGATGGATTTACACCGTGCAATACATTCACATTTTCTGAGATTGGAAATGCTGGCTTCGAAAAGAGCGTCCAAAACCAACTCTTGGTCTCAGTTTCTACAAAATGCACTGAGTAGAAATTTGGACTAGAATCTGGAGAGGCCATTGGAAGGCAGAATTTTCTTTTATAGAATATGTATTCGTAGCATTCGCCAATGCTAACATCGTTAAGAAATTATGTAAACAGCAGACACTCCTTTCTCATTCATTCATAGAAATGGGCGACACACCTTCATTTTCCTTAGCACACCGAGCACAATGCAGGGCATATGGCGATAAACAATGTAAATATCACCAAAAGAATTCTTGTGCTAGACCCCATCTTCAGAGATTGAGTAAGATCAGAACATGAATCTTGATAAAGTCAAGATTTTGACCCTTCCAGAACCGATTTAAACCGCTAACGCAGAGCAAACAATTACGATGCCAAAAGATAACAAAAAGAATGCTTTTTAGAATGGAAGATGAGGATTCCAGAACTTCATACGAAAACCTAATTTACAGATTCTGGATCGATCGGGACCGTTTGAACAATCTCTTCAGCAGAATGCAAGCCCGTGGTTTAATAAAGCCATGCAAAAAGGAATTGAAGGACTTCATGAAAACAAATTTTGCGCCTTCAATTCCTGATCCGGAAACCCTAAACCCAATTTCATGAATATTGTTTCGGTACCGTTTGGATCTGGTTCTTTCTAGCACAAGATGACGTATTTTACTATATATAATATAGAAACGGCCGATCTGCGTATCGAACAGTAAAAGTTTCTCTTTTGTCAGTCCCTATATAAACAGCGTTTCAAATATACCACTGTTCAAACAACGTTTCAGGCCTCCAGCGTTCGGAATATGTCAAACAGCGTTAAATACCATGACTCTCAATGATTTCATTTGCAACATACGAATTCAACGATAAAAGACACTAGGCATCCCCTAATGGGCGATATACTTCGGATAGATTTACAGCATTCAAAATTCTTTTGGTATCCTATGGTACATGTCAAAAACCATTGACTATACCAATAGCCGCTACAGGAGGTAACGCAATTAGGTTTTTAAATTTCGAAGCCTGGCCTGGAGATCTGAAGGCGGGAAGTCTGGTAGCTTACCACGGCTCTCAAGAATGCAGCTTCAAAACGTATCAGGAAGCATCTATATCATTACCATATTAGCGTGAAATTGAGCTCGTATCAGTGGAGCGATGATTTCATACAGTCTTTGAACTCGTATCAGTGGAGCACCTGCATATCGTGAGTGCGCTGAAAGGCTTATCAAAGAGCTCAAACATTTACCTTCTGATTACCACGGTGCTCATAATTCTGGTAACGGTGGACAGAGCAGGAGTGCAGCGTTCAGGCAGAAAGCAGTGGACAGAGAGCGGAGCAGTGCCAAACGGACAGAGGCAGTGCAGCGGATTACTTGAGAACGACAGAGGACGTTTTGTATGCAGAGAGCCGCTACAGGAGCAGCGCTGGAAGGAAAGAGGCGGTGCTCAGAACAGCGCTCAAACGTTTCAATGTTAGGTCAGGATGACAACGCTCAGGTGAACGTTTAAGAATAGGACAGCGTTCAGACTCTGCTGGGACAGCGTTCAGCGCGGACAGTGCTTAGGTCAGGGCAGAACTGACATATATGGAGACCACAAAAACAAGTGGCTCAAATTAATTATGCAGGGCAGGAATACGCCTGCTCTGATACCATGTGAAACACACATGGGGAGCGAGAGAAATCTGAAAGATAAAACATGCAATACATTTTTTATTCACAAATGATGTATATTTATGGTACATTATGTGACCGTTGGGATTCACATCCTAAGGTCTCTTGGACTGCTTTGTCCATTCAGCTTCCATACTAACCCATTTAGGATTAGGTGTCCAACAATTTTATGTTCCATTTTTAAATTTACATGATTCGGGAGAAAGTAAATTAGGGAGCAAGTAAAATAATGATAATGGGTTGTTCTTTAATATTGATGAAAGCATATTGAAACTTTTAATAGAAAACTATATTTAATATTGCAGAAAATATAATTTATCAATTTTGAGAAGATATATAACTCAAATTTTAAATTTAAATTTTTGTAAAACATACTATTATTTAATAAAATTTAAATAATAATTTTTTAATGCTACAATAAATATTATTGTTCATGTTACTTTTGCCCATAGTCATTTACAGTATATCTCAAGAGAAATTAAAAATGTTCGTTATGGATAATAGTTTAGGTGATTCAAAATGCTAACAATTATTATTATGAAGTTTATGACAATTCGGATAAATTTAACTGAATTTCAAGAAGTAAAAGACAAACACCAAGTGGCTAAACATAACATCAAGAATCAAACGAAGCAATTTGGGTTGGACTGTGAGCATTGGTTCGTGCTAGTGCTCAAGGTTTCTTTACCATATTAGAGGTGCCCTTCTATGTGAGAAAGTCTACAACAACACTAGTAATGCTAAACACATTGGATTTCATTCAGCAAATATATTATATCATTGCAATCTTCATGCTTCTCCTTCACGCCCCTACCCAAGAGTATCTTCATCTTCCATTGGAGGGTAATGGAGTTCAAGTATTCACTTCCCATTCATTGTCAAGGCTTCAAATTGATGAATTTCCAATTGAATTTCCATAGTAGTGGAGGAGAGAAAAATGTTTGTTGCATCTTGAGCTACGGCTTGGGCGTATGATCCACCGTGAGGGCCTCTGCCAACATACCCTTGGTGGTAGCACATCCTCTTTGAAGGCTTATTTCACTAGGTTTCCAAGGACCAACATAAAAATATCACCGGAAAAACCCCGAAATCATCCCTCGTTTTAGTTCCCTTTTTCCTCGGCCCTTATGGAAGACAAGCTACCCTCCGAAATTAATTTTTTTCATGGCTTGTGTTCCACAACAAAAAATTGACATGGGAGGATTTGAGGAAAAGGAATTGGCACGGGCCAAGCAGATGTGCGATGTGCAACTCTCACGAGGAATCCAATTTCCACATGCTTTTCCAATGTCAATCTTCGATGCAAATTTGGCAGGTCTTGGCAAATCTATATGGTTTCCCTCTCATTGCTTTTGTTTCTACACAGGCAACTTTTGTTTGGTGGAGTGTGAAAAAAAGACTCATGGGCGCCCATGATTATTATTGTCCTTTTGTGTGCTTGGAAATAGAGGAATAGCAAGATTTTCAAGGAATCAAAAATCCCCCTCAAGTCTTTCCTACCGCATATCATATCTGTCTATGATTCTATTCCAATAAAGCATCCCAAAATGAAGAAAGGCTACAGTACAGAGGATGTATGATTCCGCCCACAAAATCCAAGGGCATTTTTCGATGGTGCTGAAAAACAAAAAATTTGTGGACGTGAGGTTCACATCATAATGGACAAGAATCTGCAATACTTTATTTCATGGAATGGAGGGTGAGGTACCAATAGCTTGGCTGAGGTGTGGGCCTTAGCAGGTCTTCTTGTTTTTTGTATTTTTTTTTATATCTAGACTATTTCTATCTATTGTGATTCCAAATTGAAATTAAAAATGTTGGCTATGGATAATAGTTTAGGTGATTCAAAATGCTAACAATTATTATTATGAAGTTTATGACAATTCGCATAAATTTAACTGAATTTCAAGAAGTAAAAGACAAACACCAAGTGGCTAAACATAACATCAAGAATCAGCAAGCAGACTGCCTGTCAAAGGAGGGTTTGCTTCTTGGGTCAGGGACTTTGTCCTTCAAGGTTATTTTTGACAAGAATTCCTGGCTCATCGAGGATTTCTCTATTCCTGGATGCTGATTTTTCTATGGTTTTTTCTTCCTTTTCTCCTTCACGCTCCTACCCAAGAGTATCTCCATCTGCCATTGGAGGGCAATGGAGTTCAAGCATTAACTCTAATCTAGTTTTCATATCTGAATTGGTCTTCTATGTGTTGCATATATACACGGTTTTGTTTATGTTTGATGCTCTTTTTGGAATATTTTTTTCATGAGGATGTATCTCCAAATCAAGATCCTACAACTCCTGTATGTTGTTATTTGGGTTTCCAAGGACCAACATAAAAATATCACCAAAAAAACCCAAAAATCAAGTGGACTATAAAGTAGAAAATCAAATATAAGTAAATCCCAAGGAGACACAAATATTCTACACAGTTTCTCACATCTTCCAATGGAATGGAGTGACTAAGGGGAGGCAGATAAAGGACTCTACACAATGTCCAACAACAATTAAGAGGAATAACGACTAAAACCAATGCTCACCCCCACTGTGTCTTGAGAATGACATACTAGAAACCAATAGACATAAGCTAAATCAATAAAAAAAATCATCAAAGAAGATGAAATTGAATATAGGAAAAGTTACCGAGTGATGGCCGTCCCACCAAGCATGAACCTACATCACCTTTGAGAGAGATTTGACGGATTTTGACTCCCCCTTTGCAATGGTTGTCTTTGGCATCCTAGAGAGTGCCTCCACTATGTTTGTCTATCTCCTTCCCTCATTGTTGCTCAATTTCCAATGCATGTATTCGAGATACACATACATAAGATCAAAGTCCTTTGAAATTCCAATGCATGTTAAGCCATTATGGTGGAGATAAGTTGTACTCCACACTAGAATGGATACCCATGGTTTGTCACACAACTTTGAATCTTCGTAACCATATATGAGCCCCTCACTACATATCTACCATAGGAATTGTCCGACTCGTGGCAAGATGATGTCAAAGATGTAGAAGTTTGCCATGATATTGAAATGTGGTCATATTTGTTTGCATGAATTAATGCATGGGGTGGGTAGGCCAAGCCACACCCTCTATTGAATGAAATTGGAGGAAGCAGGGTGGCGGGCTAATACGCATCCTAATGTATCTAATAGTAACTAATAGGCACACTAATGTATCTCACAAGTAGCTAATAGGCATCCTAATGTATGTCACAACAACAAGGCATGATAGACATAATATATCTAGGTCTATGGAGCCATTAAAAGAAATTGAGCGGAAAAAAAGAAAATTTATTTTAAAGTATATTGTAGGAACAATACAATATAGAATTTTGTACACTTATTAGAAATACAACCATCTTGTTGATTAGTATTGATGATAAAAAGAGTATCTTAGAATATGCATTTCACCTAGATATAGGACTAATTTCATGGGCACCAAAGAAGAAACACATTGTCTTCATTTCATTAGTAGAAAGAGAGTATGTAGCAACAACAAGAGCAAGATGCCAAACAATTTTATTAAGAAGATTGATAGGTGACCTAAAGAGAGGAAAGAGACAACTTCTACTTTCTATGATAATAATTATGCTATTTCACTTTCTAGAAATCATGTGTTTCACCCTAAAAGTAAACACATTGACACCCATTTTCACTTCATTCTAGAGCTAGTGAACAATGGTAAAGTCAAAGTCAATATTCAGTTTTGCAATACTAAAAATAAGTTGATAGACATTTTTACAAACATATTGGCAAAGGCTTTTGAAGAACTGTTTGCTTAAAATTATAACAGACATGAAGTTGGGGGAAGGGGGGGCATGTTGAATGTAATTGTTAACTAGTTGATGTAATTATTGACTATATGTTTTAGCTATTAAGTAGTTAGTAAATAGTTTTGGTAGTGTAGTGCATTCTACGAGCAAGTAGGAGTTTGCAATAATGAGTTAGAACAAATCAAACAAAGTCTTAGTTTGAGTCAAACAAGGTCTTAGTTTGACTCAAACAAGTAGTTTTATATTCTCTAAGCAACTAGTTTTCTGTGCCATGTGTCAAAGTAGTATCTCAATGTGAGAAAAGCTATCAAACTCCATATATTTTTTGGTGTAGTGTGGCAAAATGATAACTTAATGTAAGAAGAAATTTGAAAAACTATTGATTTTTCAATTTAGCCAACTCTCCATTGTGTTTTTCCACTCTTCCTCTTAAATTTAAGCAAGTACAGAGCCATAACCAAAAAGTGTAAAAGTGTTAGAGCAAGTTCCACATAATACTGTTTTTGGACTTTTATTTCAGAAAATTATAATATCTTTCATTCAAACTTAACAGGAAGAAGTGATTCTAGAGAATTCTTTTGGCAAGTTTACCGAGAACGACGCTTTTAAAAGTAAAATACCGCCTAAATTTTAGATTAATGGAATGTCAGTATAGCAGGGCTTTCGCCTAAATGCTACTAAGCATCTTCGTTTCGTAGTTTTTATGCTTAACAACCTCCATTAACGTATCTGTTATGATGATTTCAATCTCTTTCGCATGTTGGATGTATTGATTCCATTTTGCACATAAATTGAACTCTTGTATGATTACTCAATCTGAATATTGCATTTTACACGTGGGTGAGAACAAGATGTGAACCCCTTGCAATTATTGGAATATCCTTTTCATGAATTTTGCACATTGGCTGCATTTGCACATGTGAAATAATACAAGGAACCATTCGTAATTTAATTAACATCGCTCCTCTTTGTTTTATTTTTTATTTTTAAATTATGATTATTTTCCAACTTGCACTGCAGCCGGGAATCATTAGTGGGCCAACTTGAGCAGACTGAAGAATTGCATGTGAATCATGCGCAGTTTCAACTTAACAGGGTTGACATCAATTTCCGGAGCCCAATATTTTCCATCTAAACAGGGTTGACGTCAATTTTACTGTCTACTACAACCATTTCTGTTAGCATAGACAAAGAGGTCTAGAGAGTAAGCTTGATCTGGAAATTTAAAGTTTACATATATTTTCAAGGTCTGGATTTTTTTGCCACAACTCGCAGTTACACACGTCCGCCTTCCCTGAATAACAAAATTTAATGTATTTCTTCCTTTCTGCTAAAAACTCGGCGATTTTCAGTGTCAAGATTGTCCTCCGAACTATTACTTACCGTCACTTCGAGTCAGACGGTATCCATGTTTGTCCCTAATTTTAATTATCTTGAATTTATAGTTCTAAATCTTCAAACCCTAGTAGATGGAGGTCGCCTTGCCCGAATAATGAAGGACACTGTTCAAAAATTACTCCTTCCGTACTGGGTTGGCAAAATTCAATGTTGTTTTTTCCATTTTTGGGTAGGTAGAGAACAGTATTGGCTTGTTCAGTGGTAGTGATACGAACAATTCAAAGACGATTGTACAAATGGCCAAGCTAACGGAATTCAGTACAAATTGAAGTATCAAAAGCCCTATGACAACTATGAAAAATCAATATTTGCAAAATGGTGCAATTATTGTTTTCCCGTCATCTTCTATCCGTGTCTGCTCTTTTACTACATAGATGTTTGCTTTGTCTGCTGATTAATTCTCCCATATGAATTTCTATAGCCATATTAATAATCTCGCCTTTATTTTGTATGGTATTTGAACCGTTGAATTGTCTAGATCATTTACCATTGATCTATTTACCATTGATCTACTCGCTATCAATCTAAAAACATTAAAAATATTAATATCGATCATCCTCTTGATTACAAAGGAAAAATCAATTATATAATATAACAATTATAAAAAAATCACAATATTATATGGTTTTAGACGCACCAACCTTTATAAACATTAATATCAGTCATCGTTTTAATTATTAAAGTTAAATAAACCAAGCAGATGGATAATGAAATACTATTAGGTACCAACTAACTTATTTAAATCACTCGTAGATGAACGAACCTACGAGTGAATAGTATTAGGCTGCGTTTGGATTTCATTAAATATTTACCGTACTTATTTTTTTTCAATTGATTTTTGGACTCTCATTTCAATTGATTGTTTTTTCTTTATGATTTTCTTTATTTTTATGTGGTACGTTATACTTTTATTTTATTTTAAGTTGTATTTTTTAAATTTTATTACGGAGAAAACAATATATCAATAATAATGGATAATGTAATATATTTTAAGATAGTTTAATTAATAAATATCATGAAAATGAAATATTATGTATTAAGATATTTCAAATGTATAGATACCTATGAATTATAGTCATAACAGACATATATATCCTAAAAAAATGTAGAAATACTGATAACAAGAATATCTAGATACTTAAGAACTATGGAGATAGTAGTCAATTGCACAAAACCACCTTCTAATAAAAAAAACCATAATAGATATTTCTTTCCATAGGAAATGTATTATTAAAATTCTTAAAACTAAATTATATTTAAATACAGGTTAAAAAATATAATTTAGGATTTTCATAAGAAAATCTATAACTTATTAAGAAAATATTGTTATTTTTTAAATAACTTCATCTCATTAAAATTTCAACCAAAAAAGATTACATAATAATCTTTTTTGGGTTAAATTAGGCAATTACGATCTCATGTCTTGATAATGGTTCCCTTCCCTTATTCATATAGCGAAGTGCATATTTGAATTATTTCCTGATTTGTTATTTACAAGATATGTATGTTTTATTGAGATAATATTTATTGAGTCAAAAAGCTTATTCTATAGCTTTGTATAAGGGTGATGGATAATTCAGTCATGATCAATCTGGAGTTACATGTATATTTCTTAAGAAAATAATAAAGGATTTTTTAAATTAAAAATAATGTCGCCTTTAATCAAAATAAAAAACAAATATACATATTTGGTTAATTTTACTTTAAATTTTTATAAATGGTAGTCTAGACTAACTATGTTTTTTTATTGATTGTTGATATTACAACTCAATACAAAGTATATTTGGTAAAAATATTTCATTCTCACTCTCAATTATAAATAAAATATTTCTATGTGCATATGAAATAACATAATTGAGTAAAAGCTCATTCTACAAACAAGTGTGCACGTAATGTAATTTGTTTATTGAGTCAAAATGTTAAAAATTGCAAGGTCTCTCCCATATTACGGTGGAGAGTTTTTAAATATTAATGTAAAAGATAGGATAAGACAACACATGATAAGACATTGCATGAGAAAATATCAATAAAATATTTCAATGTACAAAGAGAAGAAATAATTGAAAGTAATATTGAAATGTATCTAAAATTGTATTAATAAAAAAAAAATCAACATAATCCATAAATAATATATTTTAGTGCTCATGTTAGCTAAATTATTTCATTTCTAACCATTTACATATTATATATGGTTTAAAATAATCATAATAATAATAAATTATCTATATATTATAAAGTAATAGAAAAATTAAAAACTTGTTGTTAAAGCATTTCAAAGATCATATCTTATATTTTGGCCCTTTTGATAAGGGTTAATTTTGAATCAAGTAAATATTTGTTTAAATTGCATGTTAAGATATTTCATTTCATGTTTTGAAGGAATTTTCAAGGGTTTGAAACCATTTATGCTTTCAAAAATACATTATATATATATATAACCGTAACCTATAAGTCCTTAGAGAGATGCAATTTTTGGATGTGCAATTTTTGTAAATTTTACACTATAAAAAGGGTTTGATCCCTCTTGACTCTTGCTCTATCTTTGAGTAAAATGAATCTATATTGATTTTTTTATATGATATTTGGTATAATATTTTTTTTTACATACAAATGATATGAAATATTATTATATATGAGATATTGTATTTGAATATAAACCATGATTAAAGTATTGTAAGAAATATAAATATTTGCAACAACTATTAAAATGCCAAGTTAGGTGTAATTATTCAATCTGAATATTGCATTTTACACGTAAGTGAGAACGATGTGAAACTATTACAATATTAATATCCTTTTCATTGCAATATCCTTTTCATGAATTTTGCACATTGGTTGCATTTTCACAATTGAAATAACACGAAGAACCATTGGTAATTTAATAAAAACATAGCTTCTCTTTGTTTATTATTATTTCCAAAATTATGATCATTAGTGGGCCAACTTGGGCAGGCTGAAGAATTATCTGTAACAAGAAGTCTAATAGATAAGCTCTATTTGGCCCATCAATAACTTTAAATGATTGAGTTTTTCCCAACGGTTCAGAGATGAGTTAGCATTAAATAGGTTAAAGTATACCGTATTGAATGTTCGTTGTTTCAAAGTCAATCATCTATATTCCAATTTATACAGAGTTTATACCATTGCTTTGGATATGTAAAGTTTACGTATACTTTCAAGGCCTGGCTTTTCGACCTCACTCACTGTCACACATGTCCTTGCTGCAAAAAGGTGGGCCGATTTTCAGTGTCACGTTTGTCCTCCGAACTACTCTCACTGTCACCTCAATAATGATAATATATCGATAGAGTTAGTTACGATTTTTAATCATGTCAGACGGTGTCTACGTTTCTGTCCACGTTTTTTTTTTAATGTTTTTTCCTCATTTTAAAGGTTACTGATCAGAATGTTTTTTTTTTTTTAATTA
>APFE031165337.1:14913-39561 GCA_000404065.3 Pinus taeda | reverse complement strand
TATCAATAGATTGTGCAGAATTACTAGTAGATGCTTCAGAATTTTTACCTTTTATACCTGTGGCTGTGACTGTTGTTTCATCACCTGAGTCTGACCCCAAATCTTTCTGAATAGCAATAGCAGTCTTCTTCTTCTTGCCATCGAACTTCTTGGGTTTCAATTCCGGATGCAAAGACCAGTAATGTGCATCATCATGTCCATCCTTCTTGCAGTAAGTGCATGAAGGATTGTCTTTACATACAACGTTTTCCTTCCTCTCTTTCCATTTCTGCTTCTTCTTTTCCTTGTTCTTGCTTGCACTGAGTGCATGAAGGTTTGTCTTTATGTACAACGTTTTCCTTCCTCTCTTTTCATTTCTGCTTCTTCTTTTCCTTGTTCTTGCTTGCAGTGGATTTTGATGATCCCCCAATCTCTGGGTTCACATTCTTTCCTCTAGCCTCTAGATGTGCAACCTAAACTGATACCTCATCTATGCTAGTGGGGTTAAACATGAGAATGGTGTGCCTCAAATAGCTATGCAGACCACCTATATACTTCAGCAAAGTTTCAAGTAAGTCTAGAGAAATGCCTAGAATTAAAGCTCTTTTTCTAAATTCCTGGGTATAGCTTTGTACACTTTGGCCCTTTAATTAGTGAAGAGTTTGCCAACTCATCATTGCTTGATGCATATAAGCTAGTGGATAGAATTCTTTTTAATGGCAGAAACAAATTCACTCCAGGTAGAAAGAATTTTACCATGCTTCTTCAAATCAGCTTGTGTCCTGCCTTCCCACCACACTAGAGCAGTTCCTTCAAGGTGAAGGCTAGCCAACTGAATTTTTCTCCTTTCTGAATCGATGTTCTGCACCCTGTAATACACATTAATCTGTCTAATCCAATTATCTAGCTTTTCTGCATTTAATTCTCCATCATAGATTGGCAAATCAAACTTTACATCTAATTTAATCAAATATTTTTTCTTCTTTTTATTTTTAGGGCTAGAAGGAGGTGTTGATGGAGGAGGTTCTTCCCTTTTCCCTTTGCCTTCTAAATGGGCATCTAGAAGAGGTTCCTCTACTACTTTGCCTTGTTCGGGTGTTGAGGTGCTTTCACCTCGACCCTTCTTAAATTCTCGATACATCTCTTCTACCATGGCTCTCATGGTCATGAAACTCTCCATGAATTGAGATTCTGATTCCAATGGGACTTGTTCTGCCATTTTCCTCCTAGGACAGACTCTTCCAATTTATGGGTTAGCCTCAACCAGTTCTCCTTCTCCTAATTTGAGCTTTGACCTAGTTAGCATTCAACAATCCAGCACAAGCTTGTCTAACCTTAGCAAACCTAGAGCTCTGATGCCACTTGATCTGAAAATGAAGATCTTAGATTACTTTTGAGGTATTACAGACTCATGTACATGGATTTGTCATTACTACTTAGTGCAATGGATCGATAAGATTGTGAATAATATAGACAATGAGCAGTTAGAGAAACATAATAGACAAACACACATAAACACAACAAATTTAATATGGAGTTCACCCAAAACTCTTGGGCTACGTCTCCTAGTCCAGCCTTCGGTGGTGGCCTCTCTATTATGTCTTCAAAAGCATATTTTTACAAAGTGTGAGCTCAATTTGAGTCAATAGCAAACAACAAGAGTTTTTCTTGAATCCCTCAAGCCTCTCTAAGTACATAGACACTTTCTTTCACTCTTTCTCTATTTTCTCTCTATCTTAGTACTGCCTCCCCTCTATCTCTGTCAGTCTGTGGCTTTAAAGCCAATTGGCATTGTCTATTCATTTCATCTTCTTGGGCTCTCTAGCTCTTGGCCTCTGTCTACTCGAATTCCCTTCTGAGCGTTAGCACTCATGGCATAACGTCTTCAGGGAAGGTGGCCACCTGTTCCACAATGGAAGGGACCATCGGGCCTTTGAAATCCCCATAAATAGTGTTCTCTGTTTACACAGAGAACATTGTAAAACACAGGAAAATTCACCAATCTGTCGTTTTTCAGACTTCAAAAATCCTTAAATCTGCTTTATACTTCTATCGGGTCTGCCTCTAATCACTTATCACATGTCGCAAGTGCCCGTTTTGTGGTTTCCCTTTGTATTTAAAAAATACATTAAAACACTGAAAATATCGCAAAACGGCTTTATGGCGGACTTGAAATATTTATGAAGTGGCATTTACAAACCCTTTTAGGTTTGTTTTCATTACATCGGCACTTCCCTTTGTATTTCGTTTATTAAACGAAATACGCGAAATACATAGCAAAACACCTTTTTACAGAACTGAAAATATTTTAAACTTGGTCCATAATCTCATCGGGTCTTGCCATCGCATCGCATATATATGTATGGCCCCACTCCTTGTAATGCTCCGACGCGATACTACGATTGCGACTTGTCGCAATCGCATATTGCATAGACCCCTGGGCCGTTTGGTAAGCGCTCCTCTATATTTTCCGATTGCGATATTGCGCGTTAACCTGGGTTGTCGATTTGTGTGCTTAATCGACGATCCTCATTGACCCGTGCTGATTGCGATTGCAATTGTCATGTGATAGCCCCCGATTGCCTCCACTTGCCACCGCCGATTGTCATATGTCGATCGGATCTGGCCTGTTGATTGGCCAGATCCGACGACTCCTATGCATTGTTCCTTTGACCGCCGATAAGTATGTTTTCCACTATTTCTTCATATTTTTGGGTGCCGATAGTGTTATCCGCCATTTCTAGGAGTTCTTCTTTTGCGATAGTTTCGATATTTTAGAAGATTTTGTAGACTTAGAGGGTTTTTGGATCCATTTTGGATCACTCGATAGGGTGGTGTTTGAGCTATTATAGTTTTTTCTTTCTGACTTTGATTTTCTGAATGTGATGTTTCAAGTTGTTCTCCTTGTTCTGCTGGTTCTTCTATGATCGGAGGAGAATTTTTATGCAGTACTTTCCCAGACCTTAAATGGACATCATTTATGGGAAGAATGGAGTATGTTGCTTCTTCCACATTGTATGCAGGTTTGTCCATTTTGTTGCTCGGATTTGCTACCAACTGAGGTGGTAGTTGAGTTGGTCTAGGCTGGTTTGAAGGCAGTTGTAGCTATTGTGGATGTGTTAGTAATGGTGTGGGATTATGTTGTGGAAATGGCATGGATTGTGGATATTTTTGGAACTGTTGGTATGGGAATGGTTGTTGATATTGTTGCTGGTATCGATGTTGGTATTGTTGAGGATACATTTGTTGAGATGGCTAGTTTCCATAACTATATCCTCTCCAATCTTGTGCACGTTGGTTTTAATATTGTTGTAGAGGCCAAGCTTGCCATGGCATTTGGGTATTCCAAGAGCTTTGAGGAGGATACTGATAGTTTTGTCGAGGGAATCACTGAGGGAATTGATGAGGAATCCTTGGCTGCCAAGGCCTTCTTGGTGCCACATAATAGAAACCTTCTGATCCTTGTATGATTCGAATTGGATCCATCAAGAACTGTCAAAGAACCATGACTGTATCAGGTCGGGACAAATCTCTAAAAATTCCAAAACAGCGATCAAAAACACCTTGAACCAGTGGCAATGGCAGCCAGCGTGGAACGACAAGGACCTCGGTCAAAGGGCACTGACCGAGGCCCATGGAGACTGCACGGGAGGTCAAAGTAGCCCCTGGGAGGTCTGGATCGGGAAATAAGGAGGTTTTTGATGCGCGATTCGAACAGGGCGATAATGAAGGAAAGGCCCAAGCACTCGGTCGCGTGGGGGAACCGGAGAACCGCGGGCAGAAAAGCGAAAAGCGCTAATGTACAAAGGCAGGACCTGCACTCTGGAAAACCGGTGGTATTGATCGGGGTACCCACAAATGGTAAGAGGTTTTGGACGAAAGCGAAGCGATTCCATACATCGATCAATGCGTGGCAAGAGGAGGTGAGAGAAGACCGTTGTTGATCGTGTGCTATCGGTCGAGAAAGTCAGCTGAGCGGGACGTGCATATGGCGTCGGATCTGGAGGCCCCAGATCGGACAGTTGAGATCAAGCCCGATGGGGGGAAGCAGAATCAACGAAAGAATGAGTCGCGTTTTAGAAGGATTTGGAATCCATTTGACCACCGCGATGGAGGAAGAACGCATCCACGATGTAACTGAAGAAACGAACCAACGAAGAAGGCTAGCGTCGTTTAGAGGAGGACATGTGGCCACTCCCTGAGCGTTCATGATGATGCCGAACAGGGAACTCCAAGTGCAGCTGTAGAAGGTGAATCGACAGAGGTGGATGAGGAACTGAATAGGCATTGGAATAAATGGCCAAAAACCATGAACAAAGACAGAATACACAGTTGAAGTCAGTCAGAGCGAACCCTGAGAGGAGGACTTAACACTGAGAGACAGAAACTAGAGAAGAAGGTAGTAAAGCAAAAGCAGAAAGAGGAAGAGGGCCGATCTGACCAGCGGCAGCATTGAGCACCAGAGAGCTTGAGAGATTCAAGCCATCCCATAGAGGAATCTGTCTGGACTGAGCACCACATTTGGCTCTTTCCACTGAAGACTAGAAGGTCACAGAGCTGGTAGGAAGAAGAAGAGTCTGTGTACTCCAGTGGCTTGGGGAATCCAAGAACCACCCTGCCAAGCAAAACCTGCTTCAGGAGAACTCACATTAAGTCCCTGTATTGTAATTCTCTACTTAAAGGCAAAATAAAACAAGGCCACCACTGAAGCTGGACTGGAGATGTAGCCTTGGAGAATAGGGTGAACTCCTTATTAATTTCTTGTGTTCTTGTATTTGCGTAGTGTATTTCTCTGTTGTCTTTCCATTCAATTGTCTGTGTATTGGCAATCTGATCGATCCGTTGCTTAAATGACATAGACACACACCAGCACATGAGTCTGTAATACCTTCATTTAATAAATCTTTAACTGAGGTCACACATAGGGTGATTAACAGATCAAGTGGTATCAGAGCAAAAGGTTGTAAGGTTAGACAAGCTTGTGTTGGTTTAGCAGTTGAATGCTCACTAGATCAAAGCTCAAATTAGGAGAAGGAGAGTTGGTCGAAACTAATCCTGAAATTGGGAGAGTCTATCCTTGGAAGACAATGTTAGAGGAAGGTTCTATGGGGTCGGATCCTTAATTGATGGAGAGTTTCCTAGCTATAAATTCTGTGGTAGAAGAAATGTATAAGGACTTTAGAAAGCATAAGGATGAAGATACATCAGGTTCTAAACAAGATAAAGAAGAAGATGAGTCTCATTCCCATGACCACTCAAAAGGAAAAGGGAAAGAGGAAAGCTTTCTCACACCTCCTAATAGCCCTATGCATAATAAGAAAGCATCTTTGATTAAGCTAGATGTTAAATTTGATTTGCCTATATATGATGGAGAGCTAAATGCTGAAAAGTTGGACAATTGGATTAGACAAATTGATGTGTATTGCGGAGTGAAAAACATCGACTCGGACATGAGCAAAATTCAGCTGGCAAGCCTACGCCTAGGAGGCACTACCTTGGTTTGGTGGGAAGGCAGAACCCAAGCTAACATAAAGAGACATGGTAAGACTATCTCTGTCTGGAGTGACTTTGTTTCTGCGATTAAGAAGCAGTTCTATCCATTGGCCTACATGTAGCAAGCCGTGATGAGTTGGAAAACTCTTCGGCAGTTGAAAGGACAAAGTGTACAAGGGTATACTCAAGAATTTAGAAAGAGAGCGTTGATTCTAGGGATCTCATTAGACTCGCCAGAGACTCTTTTGAAGTACATTGGTGGTCTACACAGCTACATGAGGCATACCATCCTCATGTTTAATCCCACTAGTATAGATGAGGTATCTGTACAAGCTACTCATCTAGAAGCTAGAGGAAAGAATGGAAATCTAGAAGTTGGGGGACCATCCCAACCCACTGCAAGCAAGAGCAAGGAGAAAAGCAAAGCTTCATGCACTCACTGTAAAAAGGAGGGGCATGATGATGAGCATGGTTGGATTCTGCCTCCAGAGCTGAGACCTAAGAAGTTCGAGGGCAAGAAGAAGAATATTCAGAAAGATTTGGGGTCAGACTCAGGAGATTAAACAATCATTGTAGCCACAAGTATAAAAGATAAGAATTCTGAAGCATCTACTAGTAATTCTGCTCAAACTATTATTGATGAAGAACATGAGAGAAAAAGACATGAGCTTTTCCATATTCGAGTTATTTCTAAACATCAAAAGATTGATACTTTGTTTGACAGTGGCTCACAAGTAAATTTGATTTCTGAAGCAATTGTAAAGAAATTGGGATTAACAACTACACCTCACAAGAAACCATACCCATTAGGATGGTTGAATGATAAAGCACAACTACAAGTGACTAGACAATGCAAACTCAAGTTTTCGTTTGGGTCAGCATTTGTAGATGAGGTTGAGTTAGACATAATTCCTTTGGATAAATGTGGAATTGTTTTAGGAAATCCTTACTTGTATGATAGAAAGGCTATTTTCTATAGAGCTGAGAACAAGTATCTACTTGTTAAAGATGGAATCAAATACTTTTTAAGAGCTCACAAGCTCAAGAATAATTGTACTCTCATAAATTCTGGGTAGATGAAAAGAATGATAAATTCATGCAAACAATTCTTACTAATGGTTGTAAAGGAAAAGAAACCTGATAAAACCAATGTATTTGAGGGTTGTAATGCTCAGCAGCAAGCTGATATAGAAAACATTGTTTTAGAGTATGATGTCCTGCTTCAGGAACCTAAAGGTTTGCCACCCAAAAAGGAAATAGTACATGATATTATTTTGCAGCAAGATGTTCCATTGCCTAACATTGGGATTTACAGGTTGTCAGCTTTAGAGAATGTTGAAATCAAGAAACAGGTGCAGGATTTGCTCGAGAAGGGATTCATCAGGCCTAGCACGTCACCATGTGGGTCACCAATCGTTTTGGTGAGAAAGAAAGATGGCTCGTGGAGAATGTGCATTGGCTACCGAGCGTTGAATAAGATAACAATCAAAAATCGTTATCCCCTTCCTCGCATAGATGATCTTTTAGATCAATTGAAGGAAGCTATTTATTTCACCAAGCTGGATTTGCACAGTGGATACCATCAGGTCAGTGTTGCAGAGCAAGATGCATGGAAGGCTGCTTTCAAAACAAAGCAGGGATTGTATGAGTGGCTGGTTATGCCTTTTGGCTTGACCAATGCTCCTGCTACTTTCATGAGATTAATGAATGATGTACTCAAGCCTTTTCTTAATGATTTCGTTATTGTGTATCTGGATGACATTCTAATTTTTAGTAAAACGTGGGAAGAACACTTAAAGCATGTTAAGCAGACATTAGATGTTTCGAAAAGAGAAAAACTTTATATTAAACTCTCAAAATGTGAATTTGGCAAAACATCTCTAAATTATTTGGGTCGTATAGTAGGGGGTGGTGAATTGAAAATAGATCCCTCTAAAGTGGTAGTCATTGTAAACTGGCCTAAACCCAAGTCTGCTACACAAGTGAGAAGCTTCTTAGGAGCAACACAATATTAGAGGAAGCTCATTTCTAATTTCTCCTCAATTGCAGCTCCCTTACATGATTTGACAGGATTGAACAAGGTGTTTCAGTGGGGAGGTAAACATTAGAAAGCCTTCGACACCTTGAAAGAAAAGATTAGTACAACACCTATACTAGCACTGCCTAATCTACAAAGACCATTTGAAATCCAAACAGATGCCAATAACTATGCCATGGGAGCAGTGTTGACACAACATGATAAACCCATATGTTATCATTCTCAAACTTTTAATTCAGCAGTAGTTAACTATCATACATATGATAAAGAATTGTATGCATTAGTTCAGAGTGTGAAAAAGTGGAAACATTACTTAATGGGCAAAGAGACAGTAATACTTACTGATCATCAACCACTTCAATATCTACACTCCCAAACTAAGTTGCAGCAATCAAGGCATTACAGAGGGATGGATTTTCTACAACAGTTTCATCTAGTCATCAGATATAAAAAGGGCATACACAACAAAGTTGTAGACATGTTATCTAGACCCATTATAAATGCATCTACTATACTTAAGCATAATTATGTACTACACGAAAGTTACATTGAACAATATGCTCAAGATATAGACTTTAAAGATGTATATGCAACTTTGAGTCAAGGCAAAAAGGTAGAAGAATTGGAGTATCATGCGAAGGACCGACTCTTATATCATTGTGGGAAACTTTGCATTCCACAAACCAAGAGAGTAAAGATAATTAGAGAGGCACACACTTATTTGATATCAGGTCACTTTGGGGTAAGTAAAATAGTTGCATAGCTGCAAAGATTTTGTTATTGGCCGAAAATGAATGAGACAGTTTGTAGATATGTAAGAGGGTGTACTATGTGTGCTAAAAGCAAGCCCAACAATAAAAAATTAGGCTTGTACACTCCTTTACCAGTTCCTTCTCACCCTTGGGAAAGTGTTTCCATGGATTTTGTTGGAGGACTGCCTAAATCTAGGAAAGGTCATGATTATCTATATGTGGTTGTGGATAAGTTTAGCAAAATGTGTATTTTGATACCTTGTAATAAACAGATTATAGCTGAAAAAATTGCAAAATTATTCTTTGAACATGTATGGGTTCATTTTGGATTACCCACTTCTATTGTATCTGATCGAGACACCCGATTTGGGGGGAAGTTTTGGTCAAGTCTGTGGGAACTGATGGACAGCCAACTGAAGAAAAACACAGCTTTTCATCCACAAACCGATGGCCAGACAGAAGTAGTTAACAGGACAATGATCCAATTACTTAGAGGATATTGCAGCAAACATTCTAAGCTTTGGGATGAACATTTGTGTTATGTGCAACATGCTTACAACAGAGCAAAACACTCTTCTACACAGAGATCTCCTTTTGAGACCTGTTTTGGTTTCATACCAAGGTCTCCTTTGGATTTTGTCTTTGGTAAAGATACCACGGTTGATGGACACAATGATGTGGACAAGGCAGCTAGGTTCATTGAACAGATCCAGGAGATCCACCAAGTAGTACAAGAATAACTGGAAAAGAGCCAAAACAAATACAAGGCTAGGCATGACAAGCATTGGATGGAGCATAATTTTCAAGTTGGAGACCAGGTCTCGCTGTATATTAGCAAGGACAAGATGCAAGGTGAAGGTAAAAAGCTAAAGCTTATCAGGTATGGACCTTTTAGGATACTTTAGAAGATTGGTGAAAATGCTTTTCACCTTGATCTACCAGCTTACATGCACATCTACTCAGCCGTAAATGCAGATTTCTTGAGATTGTCTGAACCTTCAATGATTGAGGATCCTGAGGAGCAAAGTCAATTGCCTTTTATTGATGACCTGCTACCTGAATATCTTAATGAATTGCAGGAAGACACAGTCTTGGATAGGAAGGTGAGGACGACATGCAAAGGAGATGTTGAATACCTCAGAATTGGACTCAAAGGTTCGAAGCTGAGCAGTGCAAAGTGGATTGAGATTGGACAAGTGAGACAACAGTATCCTCACTTAGTCGATTCTTGAAAGAAAACCAACTTTTGGTGGTCCAAAATATTTTCAGTGGGAAGGTCGTGATCCAAATTAGATCCATCAAGAACTGTTAAAGAACCATGACTGTATCAGGTCAAGACAAATATCTAAAAATTCCAAAACAATGATCAAAAACACCTTGAACCAGTGGCAATGGTAGCCAGCGTGGAACGACGAGGACCTCGGTCAAAGGGCGCTGACCAAGGCCCATGGAGACTGCGCGGGAGGTCAAAGTAGCCCTTGGACGGCCCGGATCGGGAAAATAAGGAGGTTTTTGATGTGCGATTAGCGCTAATCACGCATCGCTGGGCGAATAGGGCGATAATGAAGGAAAGGCTCGAGCACTCGGTCATGTGGAGGAACCGGAGAACCACGGGAAAAAAATAAAAAAGCGCTAATGTACAAAGGCGGGACCCACACTCTGGAAAACCAGTAGTATTGATCGGGGTGCCCACAAACGGTAAGAGGTTTTGGACGAAAGTGGAGCGATTCCATACATTGATCGATGCGTGGCAAGCAGAGATGAGAGAAGACCGTCGTTGATCGCTCGCTATCGGTCGAGCAAGTCAACCAAGTGGGACGTGTGTATGGCGTCGGATCTGGAGGCCCCAGATTGGACAGCTGAAATTGAGCCCTACAAGGGGAAGTGGAATCGGTGAAAGAATGAGCCGCTTTTTAGAAGGATTTGGAATCCGTTTGACCGCCACAATGGAGGAAGAACGCATCCATGACGTAACTAAAGAAACGAACCAACGAAGCAGGCTGGCGCCGTTTAGAGGAGGACATGTGGCCACTCCCTGAGCGTTCATGATGACGCTGAACAGGGAAATCCAAGTGTAGTTGTAGAAGGTGAATCGACAGAGGCAGACGAGGAACCGTATAGGCATTAGAACGAATGGCTAAAGACCATGAACATAGACAGAATAGACAGTTGGAGTCAGTCAGAGAGAACCTCGAGAGGAGGACTGAACACTGAGAGACAGAAACCAGAGAAGAAGGTAGTAAAGCAAAAGTAGAAAGAGACAAAGGGCCGAGCTACCTAGCGGCAGCATCGAGCACCAGAGAGCTTGAGAGATTCAAGCCATCCGATAGAGGAATTTGTTCAGACTGAGCATCACATTTGGCTCTTTCCACTGAAGATCAGAAGCCCACAGAGCTGGTAGGAATAAGAAGAGTCTGTGTACTCTAGTGGCTTGGGGAATCCAAGAGCACCCTGCCAAGCAAAACCTGCATCAGGAGAACTCACATTGAGTCCCTGTATTGTAATTCTCTGCTTAAAGGCAAAATAAAACAAGGCCACCATTAAAGCTAGACCAGAGATGTAGCCCTAGAGAATAGGGTGAAATCCTTATTAATTTCTTGTGTTCTTGTATTTGCGTACTGTATTCTCTGTTGTCTTTCCATTCAATTGTTTGTGTATTGGCAATTTGATCGATCCGTTGCTTAAATGACATAGACACACACACCAACACATGATTATGTAATACCTTCATTTAATAAATCTTTAACTGAGGTCACTCATAGGGTGATTATCAGATCATTGTACTTCTTCCATTGGATTCATTTGCAATTCTTTCCAATTTAGATAGTTTTCTGTTGAATGGTTTTCTGTGCAAATGCCACATACTTGAACACTATCTAAAGGACATTCTCTTAATGAATGTTTCTTTCTACATTTGGGACAAAAGATTGCTAAGATTTGTTCTTGTTCCTCTTTCTTTTTATTTGCTTTTAGAACATCTACTTGTGTCCCTAATGTACTTAGAAGATCAGTTTTGAAGTTTTTCATCAAGCTTCTTATCTCTACTCTTGTTACCCCTCCCGCTGCTGATTTTGGTGCCTTTGAACTAACATCTCTCCTTCCAACTTTTGATCTTCCTCTAGAATATTTTTGACATAGTTCTGCAATTTCATTAAATGGCAAGTTTCAAATGTCACCCTTGCTCATTACATTCAAAATGTCAAGGTATTCATCTCTTATACCTTTAAGAAAGATTGTTTGAATGGTATCTTGGTTTAACGAGTGTTGTTTAGACTTTTGTAGATTGTAAGCAAATCTTTCCAAGTATTCATCTAAACTTTCGTCTTCTTGTTGTGTCATTCTAAAAACATCCTCTTTCAAGTCCCTAGGCCTATAATAGGCTTGGTATTTTTAAGAAATATTTTCTTCATGTCATCCCAAGAAGTTATTGTTCGCTCTCGTAAACCCATAAACCATTTTAATGTTGCTGCTTTCAAAGTAGCAGGAAAGAGACAAAGTTTGTGTGTGTCATCTGTGTATCCATAAGTTTTACACAAGATGTCGAATTCAAACATAAATGAATCAGGATCTTCTGTTGACATTCCATAAAAGTTTGGAAAAATATAAGGTGGAATGTTTTTCATTTTCACATATTCTCCTAATATTGCACTTGTATCTAATATTGGAAAGCCAAAAGTAGCTTCCTGATCATCAATATTTTCTTGTTCATTATCATTTTGTCTTTTCCTATCCTCTTCTCTCTTTCTATCAGCTTCTCTTTTTGCTTCTTCCTCTCTTTGTCTTCTCCATTCTCTTTGTTTTATTTCATATTCAAGTCTTTGTTCTAGAGTAAGAATAACAAATCCTTGCCCTTCTTCTGTCATAGTTTCAACTATTTGGATGAAAATTTGAGATTCAGGTTATTGTTTGTTTTCAAAAATAGGTTGATCTATAGGCTCAAAAATGTGTTGATCTATTGGTTTAACAATTTTCTTTTGTTTTTCGGAAGTAGCTGTTGCTTTTGGAGTTTGTTTCCTTTTTACCTTCCAGGCTAACAAGGGTTGTCTTTAAATTAAAGTTAATCTTTGTCCTGTTCTTTGTTTTTCTTCTAATTACTTTATTTTTGGTTTACCAGCAACCGGTGTAGTTAGTCTTGATGGTCCTACTTCTATGGATGGGTGTTAGGTCCCTATACTACTAGTGTAACCCCTTATTATTATTAGTAAAACCCCCTTATTATATTGTTGTGCCCATGTAATCCCCATATTGTTAATATTGTGCCCCATAGAAACCCACTATTTTTATTATTGTGCCCTTATATTATTATTGTTATGTCGGCTCTGATTATATTATGACCCCTTAGACTCCTATATATAGAAAGGAGGTCTTGTCATTTGTATAATCCAAGAATTTTTCATTTGTTAATGTAAGAGGTTGCCCCTAAAACAGGTTATTTTAAGCGTTTATCTATATTTTCTATCTTTTTGTGAGTGGTTCATACATTTGGTATCAGAGCTTTGGATTCTAGGGTTTCGCTGCTCCAAATAGGCCATCGTGGAATTTTTGCTATAACTTTTTCTCTGCAATGTTTCAAAAGCTAAAAAAAATTCCATTTCAGATGAAATCTCGCTGAACCTCGGGTTTGAATTTCCAATCCTGTTTCACTATATTTTAGTATATATGATCTGAGGAAGTTAGGGTTTTTGCAAGCTCCAGAATTTCATCTAAAACAGGTCACCTTGGAATTGTCGCTATAACTTTTTCACTACGAAGTTTCAGAACCTAAAAAAAAAAAACCATTTGAGAAGAAATAGGTTTGAACATTGGATATGAATTTTAGATCTTGGTTCGCTATATTTTCGGTGATATAGTCGAATACATTTATGGTTTCGGTAGGCTCCCGAATTACATCCTAAATAGGTGACCTTGGGAAAATCGTCATAACTTTCTCTCTGAGCATCAAATTGAAATTTCGTAAGAATTTTCAGAGAGCGGACGGACTATGGTTTTCAGTGTATTAGTTTCAGGTCCTAAGTTTGACACAGTGACACGTGGAACTTCGTACAAGTTTGTTCTACTGAACCAGTCTATAATCAGGTCATCGTGAGAGATTTGACATAACTCTTCCTTGCAAAATCCAATCTTGATCAGACTTGTGGGGTTAGAAAGAGGACTCATAGGGATAATGCAAGATGCAATTTCAAAACTTGGAGATCTGAAATTATAGAGTTATAGTCATTTCAAGATCGAGCTCCTAAAATCAAGAAAAGGTGATATGAGGAAGTTTGATGGAAAGGATCCGGTAAATTGGATACTACAGATGGAGCAATATTTTGATCTACATGAGGTGCAACTGTTACAAAAGGTTTGTATTGCATCTTCATATTTAGAACTGGATCAATTTTCATGGTATAAAGGGATTTGTTCTCGTAAACCACTTGTTACGTGGTGAATTTTCACGAAGGAAATGATAGCACATTATGAGGATACAAAGAGAAACACCTTCTTTAGCCAATTGATAAATCTCAAACAAAAGTGTTCAATGGCAGAGCACATTGAGGACTTTCAAAAATTAAATATAAGGGAAAATGATATTCCAAAGAAGCAGAGGATTAATGTCTCCATATGGACTTCAAAGGATAACATTCAACATGAGGTTCGTCTTTGGGAACATGATTCATTGGAGAATGCATTCAGGTTGGCAAGAAAAGTGGAAAGCAAAATTATGGCAACAAGGAAGTCTACCCCTCACAATTATAAATATGGAAGTGTTGTTTCTCCTAGCCTTCCACAACCTACAAGGTTGACACCACAACAATTGGAAGAAAAAAGAGCAAAAGGGCTTTGCTACAATTGTGATAACAAATACATATAAAGGTCATAAGTGTGCGAAAGGGAAATTATTTTTACATTATGAAATTGTGAAGAGGAGGAGAAAAGGAAAGATCAGAAAGGGAAAACATCAAAAAAATAAGAGGATATACACCAAGAAGATTATTTTTTTACATTGTTGATTTGGTGGAGAGGAGGGGAAGGAAAAGGATCAAGGAAGAAACATAAAAAATTAAGAGAATATACACCAAGAAACCAACCCCAGAGAAGAAGGAAGAAATGAATCTGACCCATATCTTTTTTTTAAAGCAATTGGCAGAGAAATTATTACATCCTCAAACCACTCAAAATAGAAGAAAACATACAAAAAGAAAGAAAGTTTTCAAGAAGTGAAAAGTTCCCACGAATTGAGAAATAAGAAATGAATCTGACCATATTCTTAATATTCATTGGCTGGAATTACCACTCCTCAAACTATCAAGATAAAAGGACATATCAAGAAGAAAAATGTTCAAAAAGTGAAAGATCACATCGAGCATCAAGAAATGAATCCGACCATATCTTGTAATGCATTGGAAGAAATTACCACTCCTCAAATTCTCAAGATATAAGGACATATCAAGAAGAATAATATTCAAGCAGTGAAAGATCACATCAAGCATCAACAACAAGTTCTCCAACTTTTAAAGGATAACGCCACTTTGGTGTAGAATTGAATGAAACAACAGGTAGTAAAACCCCCTTATTATATTGTTGTGCCCATGTAGTCCCCATATTGTTAATATTGTGCCCCATAGAAGTCCGCTATTTTTATTATTGTGCCCTTACATTATTATTGTTATGTCGGCTCTAATTATATTATGACCCCTTAGATGCCTATATATAGAAAGGAGGTCTTGTCATTTGTATCATCCAAGAATTGTTCATTTGTGTAATGTAAAGGAGGTTTCCTCCTCGAAGAGGCATATTTCTAAGGCGTTTATATATATTTTCTATCTTTTTATAAGCTAGTTTCATAATAATGGAGGGTTTTGTTTAATAAATCTACCTTTCTGATCTCTATTTCTAGGCATAAAGAAACATAACTAAGAAAAACATAACATAGCTGACTTTTTATTGTTTCGTTTTTTTGTTTCTTTTTAGATTTTGTTTTTATCTTCTATTTGACTATGTTGATAGATGCCTCCCCAGCGATGACGCCAAAATGTTGGGCTAATTTATTAACACAAATTAACATAAGTATTTCATTATCAATCCAAGTTTGTAAAATTTGGAGGCATGTCCACAATGTATGGATATCAGATGCAGTCAAGCTTAGAAGATAAAATATGAAGAATTAAGGAAGCGCATATTACAAATATAAATCTAATTAAATAATTTCTAATTCACTTCTGCGATATATGTGAGATGAAGTGGCTCTTAACTTAGGAGATCCATTTGTGTCATTCTTCTACAATATTACTTGATAAATAGAAATAAAAAACCATTAATTGGCAACAGCTTAAGATGCATAAATAAACTATGAAAGAGGCTCCTAAATAGGAGATCCTTGATATTCCTCGTCATAAATTCATTCATCATTATGCTATTGTTAGAAAACTAGAATTGCATAAAACTGCTTGAAAACAAAAAAGATGAACTCTAGTTTTTATTCATTAATTTAATAGAAAGAGGGTTCAACTTGGACATTGTGTTGTCCTTTCATATCAAAATGATAAATGGACTATGATTCATCAGTAAACATAAATCATCACACATCAATTCAAGTAAGCAAATCTGAAATAAAACAAGTAAACAAATCTGAAGCAACTAGTTCATGAAAATCAAGCTAGTTAAACAATGAAGTGTACTTAGCTTGGAGTGGGGGCCCTCCACCCTTGCCTTGCACACTTGAAGAGGTTATCGACTACTGCAACCTCAGGCAATCACCCACACATTGAACAACAAAATGGAAGTAGAACAGGTTCTTCAAATTAACTTCAAATATTCAAATGTCTCCACATAAGTTATACAAAATTCTACATGCATAAGCCTTGAAAGTTTTGGCTTAAATAGAATATCATGAAGCAAACTGATCTAAAGTATCTATAACAATTATATCTATCCATATCCACCTATCCAAGTCGAATCCATCCAATCCTATCACTAAAAATATGGAAAATCTCATGAAATCATAAAACTGCCCTATTTCTTAGGGATTTTCTGGATGACTGGTCCTGTTTGACCAGCTTTGACCAGGCCTGATTTAACTTGCTTTAACCAAACCAATTGGAGTTAGCTCAGTCCTAGTTCCCAAGCTTTTCATAAATGTATCCAGCTCGTGCCTAGGTTTCCTACAAATATGACATCCATATAGCTATTACAGGAATTTCTTATTCTATCAAAAAATTGCACTTGAAATTCAATTTTCATAAAAACTTCTAGAAATTGCAAAATTAAAATTAAATACCGAAATATGGATAAAATACATCAAAATGAGATGGATGTGATGGAAAATGGATGGAAGATATAAGAATTAAGTATGTTTTCTTAAGTAATATTGGAACAAAAATGAGGGCCAACAATCACTGTCATAATATGCCATCCCTCTTAACCAGGGAGATATACCCTTTCTTTTATCCAAGTTCCCTCTCAACTTTAGGGATATCAACAGCTTCCTTATTTTATAATATCGAAAAAATTTCAATTTTTCGAGGCTTCATTCTTCCTCATGGAATCAAGGTCATCTTGATCATCATCATTCTTAGAGCTTCCTATATCATGCTCACCATCATCTTTAATTACGAACATTTTCAACATCTTAAAGATTATGTACCTACAAAACTTTAATAACAAGTACAACCAAATACAAACATACAAAAACATGAAATTAACTATATCAAGACCATGTTACTACAATGGAAGCATCAAAGCTTTAAAACTTTAGACATCAAATACCTAAACCAAGTTAGGTTCATAATCAATAAGGATCACATATTTTTACATATTATACTTCATATTCTTAATAAAAAAAACCCTAGACTCCATCTTCGAGACATAAAACCTTAGATATCAATAATTCAATCAAATAACAATACAATCATATACATCAAGGGTTTTAATAATGTCCTTTAGAATTACATGTCATATTCTATTAGGGTTTGTTGCAAACCCTAGATTTTATCATCAAAGCTAAATCATATCAATAATAAAAAATAATATCATCGTGTCCTAGAATATCAATCTTTAGGGTCTTGTCCCAAACCGTAGATTTCACAAACTTAAACATTAAGATAACATACTTGCATATACATATATAGGATGCACTAGCATTTCACATCAATATCTACTAGGTAAACCCAAGATCAATACGTTGAGTAGTTTTGACAAGGCTAGGGTTTCGATCTGACAGATGAATATACTTGTAGGGTTTCATTCCTAGGATCTTACTTAAGTTATTACAAGTGTTTTTTTCATAAACCTAATTCACCAAACCCTAAAAACCTAGGTTTCATTATATAACAACAAACCCTAAAGGACTAGGATTTTTATCACGACATTATCAAAACCCTAAATATCAAAAGAATAGGATTTCATTATATGTGATATACTTTGTCAACAAAACCGAAGTAGACTAGGGTTTCAACATTATCATTGACATACCCTTAACATTGACAGGCCAGGGTTTCATAGTGAAACCTAAAGGTTAGGGTTTCACAAAATGACAAGAGATAGTATAATGAGGGTAGATTCAATCCAACGATTAATCACCCTTAACGAGAATCTCTATGATTCAAAACCCTAGACAAAAATATGTTACTAATGTAACACAAATTTCAAAAATACTTTAATGAAGCAGTTTTGTTGCAAATATTATAGTTTTAGACATACTTGGAGTTTCTCCTTTTACAAACCTTGTAGGGTTTCCTTTATTGAAGTTTTACCTCTTAATTTAGCCATAATCTTTATACCTACAATACTTATTGACAAATACTACCAAGAAAAATATGTGATATCAAAATCAGGATGTTAATTTGTCAATCTCCTAGGGTTTCTATGCAATAATGGAGGACAAAATCCTAGGGTTTCCAAGTACAAACTCTAGATCTAGCAAAAAGAAATTTTATTCTATTTCAATCATCACTAAGGTTTACTATGCACCCCAAATTACCTACAAACCTTAGAAGTGTAGATCAAGGTAAGGGTTTCTATATGAAAAGGGTTATCATGTGTCATTTAGGGTTTATAATTATAGATATCAATACCAACATTGGTGACTAATAACAAATCTTAGAAATCAGAGACCTCCAAACAATGAAGTCTATACACCCTAGAATTAAATTTCAAAACCTTAGTAAGGTTAAATAAAATTTTATAATAAAAGTGATCTTACATACCTTGAAATTTACTTACCTTAATCCTTTAAGCGGAATCTCCAAGATATAATGACAAGATGCCGAGGTAAGAAGATTTCCTTCAGACTTGCAACTTGTAGCTTCTTTTGCTTCAATTTCATATAAGATTCTCCACCAATCTTCTAATTCTTGAATTCTGGTTGCCTTTTGAAGATTTTATGGCCCTTAGTTAGATACTCACAATAGAGATTGAATGTCATTTCACCACAGGATTTTCAAGGAAGAATCGCTATAGGCTATTCTTCAATATAACATATTTTATAGTCATTATTTTAAGCCTGTGTTTCTTTCAATTCATAGACTTGGTACTTTTTATATATATTTGTTACAAGACTGCCAATTTTGTCTTAGATGTCTCGTCTTTTATTTCATTGTATATGATGAATATATGACTGCAAATTAATCTTATATATGGTTATTGTACTATGCATAGAATATTTGTTCTCCTATAGTTGCTTCTTCTACAAATACTTGTGCACAAAATCTATATTTTGACTGTACATTTGATCATCCACAAATATGATTATAGTTCAAAGGATTTGGATTGCATAGTTTAGACTTTTTATTGACACTTATAGGCCTTGTAAATCAGTTCCAATACCTCGCTCTTTACATCAAGATTTTCAGCCTTGTGTAGGATACTAAATTAGTTTCTCATTCCTTCATAATAGGGTTTATATGTCCTTCAACAAACCTTTATTTTCCTATTCTAATCATTGTAACTAGGGCTTGTGATTATTCCTATAATTCAAAACTTTTTCTTTCCTTAAGGATATCAGTCTTGGATGATTGTTTTCCTTGCTAATTTTGAAGCCCAGTTGACCTTCTTTCTACCCTTAAGTGAACCAAGCTCTGCTACCATGTTGAGAAATCAAGGGAATTATACAAATTAGGTTCTTTAGGAAGATTTCTCTTAGATTTTGACATTTTATTATGATTTCTCTTTTCTTCTTATTAGTTCTTCTTTCAATTTATTATGTTACTTTCATCAAGACAAATTTGAAACAAAGAAGATCATAACAAGGGACATAAGATGTAGGCACTCAGCTACGGAAAAACCCCTAAGAAGGGGAAAACCCAGTCAAACTTTTCCACTATAGATTCAAATCAATATGAGACAATCAAGACATCTTAACTAAGACAAGAACTCTTCACCACCCACCAGATCGACCGCCTTATGACAACACAAATTTGCTTCAGTTAGAATCTTTAACCTTTACTGCAACATTGTTCCCTTGGTCCTGCAATTTTCATAGGTGGAAAAGTCACAAAAATTTCAGCCAATAATATTCTTTCTTTCTGTTCATATTTTGTCCTTCTTTACTTCTCTTCAAAACCTCCCTTTTTCACTTCAAACTGTAGGCCTTTTCACACTTCAATTGCATATCAATTTCGTGAATCAAATGCATCTATAGTAGGTCGAGTATGGTTTATATATGTAGTGGTTGGAGTTTGTACTTTGAGGCCAACATGATGAGATTGAGGTTGATTTGTGAGGAAGCCGACTTGGTGGAGGATAGACAAAAAATAAATTTTCTTTTTTGACCTTAAGGAGCCCAAGAAGGTTCTCTTACAAAAATGACTTTGACTTTGACTCAACAAAAATCCTAGAGCACTCAATGGGTGCGTTGACCTATTGAACATTGACCCAAGCATGAAACCCATGCTTTAATAAGTTAATAGAAATTTATTTTATAAATAAATTTCTTTTCTTTCTTTTGACAAATACAAAATACAATTATGAAGATCGACACAAGTTACATTCTTTAACACATTTCCTGTTGGCTCAATCATGAAGCCTAACCCCGAGAGTGTCAAGAGAATTGAACCTGTGACTTCTCAATAGAAAAGGTGCTTTAATGACAAGGACTTGACCAATTGAGCTAATCGTCGGGACTATATAACACATATCATTAATTGTGAAATGTTTTTTTTTTAATGACATAAAATTTCTCTTCGTCAAATGTTATTTAATAATTTATATGATAACAACTCTATTTAGCATTGGGAGATTGCTTAATATTTTATAACAAATATTATGTTTTATTTGATTTAATAAAATATATTGTAAAAGAATTAATTTTATTAAAATGATATTTTATTTAAATAATAAGTATGTTTAATTTTTTTAATAGAAATTTTTATTTTTTACTACTAAATTATTTATGTATTTATATATATTCTTATTATTAATATATTATGTTATCCTAAAGTGGTAAGTAGTAAAGTGGTAAGTAGTGTAGGGTTGTTTATCACTTTGAGGAATTATGGTATAGCTTTTGTTTGGAGTTTGGGATAAGTGTCAAATAATCAAGTTGAAATTTACACTTTCTTATTAGAAGTGTGACTAGTCTCAACATTAAATCTCCCCTTTCTAATTATTTTTGGTGACTCTTGGTTAGCAATTAGTTATATCCGGAAAGAAACTTTGCTTTAAATGATAATTTGGCACTAACAACCCATGAGCTCACAACCCTCTCCACTATCCATGCTTATCATGTGCCTAGATCCCTCAATTCAAGGTGGACGAATTAGCCAAGCAAGTGAGGATTCTCCTTCAAGGCTCCCTCCTTGTCAATAAATGCCTTACATGGCAACCTATCCCATGATAATAATATGTGTCAGGAATCCTTAGTAGCTAGCAACATTGGGCCATATTCTTGAGATCATAATAGAAACATGCGCAAAGGAATATCCATTCACCCTCTACTTCATCATTTGCATAGATGGGAAGTTTTCCACATATGGGAGAGAGGTACAAAGATTAGACACATTTATTTCAAGTTCATGGGGAAGGTATTGATCTTGGTTAAATATATGGTGGCTTATATACTAAGTTACATGGCATGTCCTTACCCCCCTTGTGTCATGTATTTCATCATACTTGCTTGAGGTGAGATTGATTTATGTCATGTTCAAATGACACAAGTTTGACTTGTGTCAGACATGAGCCCTACTCGTGTCCTTAAATTTGGACACCTGTCTAGTGAAAAAGTAGCCCATGACTTTTAAAATCAATTATTTGTCTCATCCTCATGCAATTTAGTCACAAGTTTGGAGTTTTCAGAGGTTTTGGGGTAAAACTAAGGGCAATTAAACAATGTTAGAAAGGATTTCAAGTGTTGGAAGTGGATTTGTCCAAGCCTTACTATTGTTGTGTAATTAATATTTCAATTGTTGGAAGTGGATTTGTCCAAGCCTTACTATTGCTATGTAATTAATATTAATGTTAAATTCTTAAAGTAAAAGGATGAAAATGAAAGATAAAGGATTATCCTTTATCTTTCATTTTTATCCTTTTACTTAACTTTTTAACATTACCATTAATTGTTTAAGATGTTTGAGAGTGGTGCCAACATCATTAGGTTTCATATGGAAAATGTGAAATTTCAGATCCCACTCAAAATCCATTAGACTTAATAGATTTCAGGATTTGGGGGATTGTGACGTTTCCATTCAATTTTGTCATGTATGAAGGCATGGAACTAGCATTTAATCAAGAGCATCAAGCCCTCTATATACCTCGATGTTGGTGGCAATGATTATTGAACTCCTCTATGAGGACCACAGCTAAAATTTACAATTGCTCAAACAAAATATTAATTTCACATGTTAATATTTTCTATCTTATTTTAATGCTTAGAGTGTGATATTGATGAAGAGCATCTCGATATAGGCAATGATTTTGATGATATGTAATACTAGTTATTTGTTGTAACATGATTTTTTTTGGACTCTAGAGGCCATTTAGTGCCTCTTTGTTAATGTATTTTTGGTTCAGAGATGGATTGCACATGGTGCTATTTTGGTTATATGCACTAGCTATATGATTGAATTTGTGTCATCATCATCTAAAATTGTAATAGTTTTAGTTTCTAAATTCTAAAGAGATTTGAATCTTTGTCTATATTTCATTTTTGTATGTGTGATAATTCATTAATATGTGTGTGTGTGTGATAATTCACTAATATATGTGTGTGTGTGTGATAATTCACTAATACACACACACACAAATGAATTATCACACATAATTTATGTATTTTTGTATGTGTGAAAATTCATTTTGTGTGTGTGTGTGTTAGTGAATTATCACATACAAAAATACATATATGTATTAGTGAATTATCACACATACAAAAATGAAATATAGATATAGATTCAAATCTCTTTAGAATTTAGAAACTAAAACAATTACAATTTTACATGATGATGACACAAATTCAATCATACAACTAGTGCATATAACCAAAATAGCACCATGTGCACACTATAGCATTTGTGTCTTATTTAAGGGGTCAACATGTTGTGTGTCGAACACTTGTATCTCCATGTCCTTTGTGTCCCATGTCATTGTGTTAGGTGCCTTATATTATGCAAGGGTCAATAGAATGATTCATTGTGGTGAATTGTAATTGTTCCCATTCCTTTAACTCTACAACAAGAGTCCTTGGAAATTGGTATCATTGGATTGCAACCTTGAGGTCATTTTACACACACATCTAAGGGGCCACCCATCCACCCTTTGCTTCATCACTTGCTCATGTGGGAAGATCTCCATAGCCGAAGAGAGAGATATGAAGTTCATTCACATTTACTCTGCATATATGGGGAAGGTATTGATCATGGTTAAAAGGGGAGTGGCTTAACCAAGGGTCGATGGAATGCTTCATTGTGGTGCATTCCACTTTTGCCTCTAGTTCTAATGGCATGCAACATCCCTCTGAATTTATGGCTCAATTTCCTTTGTCGTTGGGGAGGAATCCCTTTGATCTTTAACTTGAGCTTGACAATATTCAACACACATTGCAATGTTTGCAAATTCAAATGGGCTAGATGGCTGCATAAGTGGCCTTTTCCTTAGAGATACTAATCAATCACCAACAATATTTTCAATGTTATGAAACCAGTGCACAAAAAGATAGAAAAGATAGATCAACGCCTTAGAATTCAACCTCTTCAAGGGGGAAACCTCCTTTACATTGCATAAATGAACAATTCTTGGATGATACAAATGACAAAACCTCATTTCTATATACAGGAGTCTAAGGAGTCACAATATAACCCAGCCGACCTAACAATAATAATATAAAGCACAAAAATTACAAAGAGGAATTCTATGGGGCACAGTAATAACAATATGGGGACAATAGGGGCACGACAAATATAATAAGGGATACAACTACATAGTAATGGGGTAATCACTATTATTTGGAACCTAACATGCCTTTCCTTCCAAAAAGTGTGTCCTCAATGCTTGAGTAGTTCTGGATGCTTCTGTATAAAATTCTCATCCTCCCATGTGGAATCTTCAGCGGATAAGTTCTTCCACTTTATGAGATACTCTGAAATTGATCGATTTCATAGCTGTCGAGTTCTTATCTCTGTGACTGCTTCCGGTTCCAATATAATTTTTCCTTCCTCATCAAGTTCTGGCAATATTGTTTGAACTGGGAGCTTGTTGCTTATAACCTTCTTTAAACATGAAACATGAAAAACGGGGTGCACTCGAGAAGCTGCAGGAAGCTCCAATTTGTATGCCATAGTACCAATCTTTTGCAACACCTTGTATGGACCATAATACTTTGGTGATAATTTATTACCCTTATTAGCTTGCTTTAGGGATATTTGTTTATATGGTTGTAGCCTTAGGAATACCCAATCACCTACATTAAAACTTCTTTCGCTGCGATGTTGATCTACCTGTTGTTTCATTCTATTCTGTGCCGGTTATCCTTTAAGAGTTGGAGGACTTGTTGTTGATGTTCGTTGTGATGTTCCACTGCTTGAACCTTAGAATTTTCTCTTAAATATGATGTGATGGATGGTGGCTGATACCCATAAAGTGCCATAAATGGGGTCATTTTTGTTGATGTATGGAAGGAAGTGTTATACCACCATTTAGCCAGAAGCAACCATTTGACCCATTGTGTCTGTTTATCAGATACAAAGCAACAAAGATATCCTTCCAAACATTTGTTTACTATCTCATTTTTCCCATTAGATTGAGGATGATAAGATGAGCTATGAGCCAACTGAGTACCAAGATAAGAAAATAAGTCTGTAAAAAAATTTCCAGTGAAAATGGGATCTCTGTCACTTACAATAATCTTTGGATTTCCATGTAGCTTTTGAATTGTTTCCATAAATGCAGTAGAAACTGTACTAGCTTTAAATGGATGTG
>APFE031165332.1:30745-49667 GCA_000404065.3 Pinus taeda | reverse complement strand
CTATTTTTTATGATTTATTATATATTTTTATCTACTTATTATTTTTGTTAAATTGTTGGACTTAGACATGATATTTTATCTTTAATGTCGTCCCTGAAAATTGTTGGAATTTTAAGGGTTTTTAGAGTCATGACATTTTACCTTTAATGCCATTACTAAAAAATATTGAAATTTTACCCAAATAAAAAGATGTTATTTTAGTGTCAATGCTTTTCGTTTTCAGGGTGTCTTTTGCATTGAAAAATTTTGGTTTTTACTATAATTTTAAAAAATGTTGAAAATTTACCCAGTTCAAAAAAAAAAAGAAAAAAAAAAGAAGTGTTCATGCAACATCAACACTTTTCATTTTTGGGTTTTTCGTTTTTGGGTTTTCTTGGCTAGAGTTCTAGCTTTGAGGAAATATTTCTCATTTGATTGGAAAATATGTTACACTTTCTAGATTTCTACACACTTCTTTTTTTTTGCTGAAGCAAGCGCTGATCCTTCTATATCATTAAATCAAAAGAGAAATTACATATTGTACAAAAACCTGATACTTTACAAGAAGACAGGAAAAGGAATCCTTGCAAATGTCAAAGACCCCCTGCCCTACTACGTTGTGCACCCAAATTAAGAGAAGCTGACGTGGAAAGGCTACCAAAGCCCCCACTCACTAGGGAAAATCCATACAGATACCTTCCCTGAAGCCAACTAACCAACACAAACAACCTCAATCGCGTGGAACCCACACCTCGCAAAAGAGGGAAAGGACATGCCAAAAAGCAGGATGAACAAAGCCCATCTGGCCCACAAAGCCAAACTATCATTCTCTGCCATTGATCCTAGTTGTTGGATCCAACGGCTTGGAATCATATCGCCCACCCAAACATGTCTGAAAAAATAATGTGCGATCAAGGGAAGTATTACAGTCAATCCCTTGTCCACGTGTAACAATCTTAATGGGATCGCTACCAAAACTAAAAAACCACAAACCGCTCATGGGACAAGTGATCACCGGAGAGCTGGCCTGGGCGTGGTTTTCAGACCTGAAAGTTGGAAGAGGGAGAATACCAGTAGCTGGAAAACCAATTCTCATTATCTATCTATACTTTCCACGACATTTGTCCCTGATACTAAGCTTGTGGGAGAAATGACCCTGTAAATTGTCATCCGAGCACTTGAGGCTCCCCTTCACCTGACTCCGGTAGAGAGTGAGACAAATACTGGCTTGCCTTTCTATCAAATGCATGCTGAAAGGTTGACAAACATCTTGCCAGATAAATCAATTCATACTTGCTATCCGGGTCCGATAACAAAACATTTATGTATATTCTGCAGCTTGTTCCTCGCAGAGAGACTTTAAACGGTTTTGAGGAATCTCCCGCCACTTGTACACTATCCCACAATCTGCATTATTCACCCCTTGGTTGGCCAGAAGATCTGCTAGTTTATTGGCCGAATGTCGAACATGGTTGAAACTCACCATTTTCAGCCCTTGGAGGTGAACCTAGATTCTTTGGTAAACCTAGATTAGTTTCCAGTGATTAGAAACTTTCTTCGGCCGAGTACCACAATTAATTCTTTTCACAGAGCTAATAGTAATCTCTAAGTCCGCTTCAACAATGACGTTAGAGTAATGATTCTGGATCAAAAATTCTAGAAATTGTTCCAGAGCCATTAATTCTGCCATATTATTTGTGGCTCTACCAAGATGATAGTGGAAGATAAATATAATTCTGCCTTCTTCATGTCTTAAAACTCCTCCAAAACCAACTATTCCCGGGTTGCCTTTTGAAGCCCCATAAATGTTGTATTTCAGATAACCTTTCGGTGGAGGTTGCCAAAACTCCCCTATATCCATTGTTGTGTCCTTTCTAATTAGACCTTGGGGAATAATCCCTTTCATTCCCAATTGTCTGAGAATTCTCAACTCAGACAAAGAGGGGGGATTTTTGGGGAGATTGCGAACTGTGGTACTAACTGTCTCCTGAAGTTATTTCGGGATAATATCAAAAAGACATTATGGGGTGAAGCTTAGCGTGAAGGCCCAGGCCAGATTAATGAACTCATTCTCTAAAAATTTTACTCTCCAATTGTTTAGGGTATTAGTAATACTACTTTTGTCCCTATCTAACTGCTGGAAAATGGAAGAGAAGGAATCCCATAACTAGGTAGTATAAGAGTAGCTGTTAAGAATGTGCTCCATATTCTCCTCCTTTTCTTCACAAAGCTAGCATCTGGAAGGCCCCATAACACCCCTTTTCCGTATGTTGTCCCAGGTTAAAATTTTCTTATGATAAACCAACCATATGAAAATCTTGATTTTCATCCAACCTTGGTGCTTCCAGAGGAGCTGCCATGTCTTATCTGGAACCCTGTAATCAAGCCCAAGAAGAATACTTTTGGCTTCCTTAAGATTAAAGTTACCTTTATTGTTATTACCCCATCTCAATTGATCTTTCCCCTCTGTAACTAAAATCATCCTTTGTTTAAGCAAGCTCCCAAGACCCTCTACCTTAATTTTAATGGGGCTATCATCTCTATAGTCAAGTTTCCTCCAGCTTCTCCATTTTCCTGAGGTCTACACTAGATCCCAGAAATCCTTGACTTTGTTTAACCCTTGGTGATCTATTTCCTGCTTGAGGCTAACAAAGTCCTCTATTAACAGTATTGGTTCTTGCTGTCACTTGTCTTCCCAAAAGAGTGCAAGATCTCCTACTTTGATTTCCCAGAAATTGTTATTTGGAACAAGGCTTCTGTTATCCCAGGCTCTATTCCAGATGTGAGACCCTTTCACATTACTAGACATTCTTATTAGATCCTTAATGTGCTAAGAGCTGGCATATTTTTCTTTCCAGATCCTTGCCCACTGTGCTTTTGGCTCTTGAACCCAGCGCCACCAAAGCTTGGCTCCTAGAACTTTATTAAGAATCTCCTGATCATCCAGGCCTAGTCCCCCCTGTCTCTTGGGTTTACATATTTTATCCCAAGAGACCAGGGCCCATTTCTTCTTAGTTTCTTCTTTACCCCAAAGGAAATCTCTTTGAATGCTTATGAATTGCTCTAAAACACCTTTGGGAGCTGGGAGGGCTGATAACATGAAAACCGAGATCGATTGCAGGACCGCCTTTGTCAGAACCAACCTGCTTGCTAGGTTTAAGACCTGGAAGGTCTAATTTTTTACTTTTTCTTGCATTTTATTAAGCACCGGTTCCAAGATATTTTTGTGCATTGGTCTGTCTATGAGAGGAATTCCCAAATACTTTGTGGGGAGGGAATCCCTTTGGAAGCCCAGAATTCTTGAAATGTTTCTCTGAATAGCAATGTTAGTGTTTAAGAAGAAGATTTTTGACTTGGAAAGATTGACTTCCATACCTGTGGCCAAAGCAAATTCTTTCAGGATTTGATTGTAGGTTGAAGATTCTTTGACTGTGGGGAGCCCTTGCAACATGGTATCATCTACAAATTGTTGGTGAGTCAGAGCTTGACCATTTTCAGATATTTGAAGACCTTTGATTTTTCCCATTGCCTTGGCATGCTTAATAGATTTGCCAAGTCCCTCCACCATAAGAATAAAAAGAAAGGGAGAGAGCGGGTCTCACTGCCTGAGGCCTCTAGAAGGAAGGAAGATCTCTGAGGGGGAGCCATTCACCAAAATTGAAAAGTTGGAAGAGGTTACTAGAGCCATGACCCATTGGATCCAGTTGTGGTCGAACCCAAACGCAGTGAGAACCTTTTTGATGTAAATCCAATCAACCTTGTCATAGGCTTTGGCTATATCTAATTGCATGATCATCCCCGCCTGTTTTTTACTGGTAAGCATGTGGACCACCTCATGGGCTTGAATAATGTTATTTAAGATTTGTCTGCCCTCCACATAACCTGACTATTCCTCTGAGACTAAAGAAGGAAGGAGAGGTTTAAGTCTATTTGCCACTACCTTAGAGATTATCTTGTAAACCACATTGCCTAAAGCTATGGGTTTGTATTTGTCTACGGTTTGGGCTGATTCTTGTTTGGGGATCAGGGAGATGAAGGAAGTGTTGAGGGCTTTCAGGATCATTTTGCTGGACTTGGAATCCTCCACCACTTCTAGAATGTCCTGTTTGACAATATGCCAACAAGCTTTAAAGAAGTCCATATTAAAACCATCCAGACCTAGTGCTTTGTAGTTCTTCATGTCTTTGATAACCTCACTGACTTCCTCTTCAGTAACAGGTCTGTTGAGATCAAAATTGTCCTCTCTAGACACTAACTTAGGGATATGCCTTGTAATTTCCTTGATGGAATGTTCCCTATCTGGATTGTTTTCTCGGGTTATGTTTCAGAAATACTGAACAAGCATGGCTTCAATACTCTTATGGGTGTTCTGGAGCTATCCATTCTCATCCTTTATCGTTGAGATTCTATTGTTTGATCTATTAGCCATAGTAGATCTGTGGAAGAATCTTGTATTCCTTTCTCCTTCCTTGAGCCATTGAACCCTAGACTTTTGCCTCTAGAATGTTTCCTCTTGTTTGCATAAATTATCCCATTCTTGGTGATGCTTATTAATCTGATCACTTTTGACTTTGTCAAAGCCATCTTTGATCAGGGCCTGGTTGAGTTCCTGTAATTTGATTTCCAATGATCTTTTGTTCACAAAAATGTTACCAAAATCCTTTTTGTTCCACTCTTTTAGCCTTAACTTGACATGCTTTAGTCTTTTATGAAGGAGGTACATTTTTGAGCCCTGGAATTTCAAGTCCTTCGACCACCATTTTTCAATGTTGCTAATGAAATCTGGGGGGGAGAGCCACATATTCTCGAATTTGAAAGGCCTGTTCCTGGGAGACATCAAACCCTTGATTTCTAGTTGAATCGGCTAGTGGTCGGAACCTCCAAAGGGAAGGGCTTTTGCCATTATTTCTTTATTTGTAAGCAAAAGCTCCTCTGATATCATGAACCTATCCAATTTAGAGGCTACCTGTGCCTCACCTCCTCTTTTGTTGTTCCAAGTAAAAAAACCATTGCTTAGGTCTGAATCAACCAGTTTCATCTCATCTGTGAAAGTCTGAAACACTAGGGAGTCTTTGTTAAGCGCTTTGGTGCCTCCCTTTTTTTCTGAAAGAGATTTGATCACATTAAAGTCCCCTCCCATGATCCAAGGAATCCTAGCCTGTTTGTTCCTGAGGTCAATTAGGGAGTCTAACAATTTGAGTTTGTAATCTATTCTTTGAGTACCATAAAAATTTGTGACCAGGAATTTTTTTGAATCCCCCACTAGAGGAATGTTTTTGAATCCCCCACTGGTTGAATGACCACTGATAAGTAGTTTCTAGATGCTTCTGCTTTTGTTATACTAATTTTCTTTGGATTCCATAGAGTTAGGATGCCCCCCACTGTGTTTTCAACTTTAACCTCTAGGAACTCAAATCTATTGAGCCATTTGCTGTGGATTTGTTTTATTTTCTGGATGGGACATTTCGTTTCCTGGATGAAGATAACATCTAGCATTTCTAGTTTCATTCTATGAAGAATTCTTTGTTTTCTTTTACTACCTAGACCTCTGATATTCCATGATGTGAGCTTCATATTTAAAGATTTGTAAAAGAGTAACTGGTTAGGTCTTTCATCTTACCCGAGTCTATCATTAACTTTCCACACTCCATCAAGAGGTCCTTCTGCTTTTTCCTGCATTTCTGGTCGCTAATCCTGGAGTATTTTTCATTACTTTCACTCCTCTGTGTTCCTGTTTTTCAATGGTTTTTTCTTTATCCAATCCTCTTTCTTGAGTTTTCCATAAGAATAGCTACTGAATTTTGTTGTAGTCTTCTTGGGGTAGTGAGTCTATCCCTCCCATGGATCCATGCATCAAGAATCCTTCCAGATCTAGGTATTCCTTATCTAGAATTTCCTAAAGTTCATGATCTTCCAGATCTGTTTCACTTGAGTCATTTCCTGATCCATCTCTAGTTCTATTTCACTCATTATAGTTTCTTTCTTATTATCCATCTCTTGTGTTGGGTAGCAATCTTCTTTCATTTTTGTTTCCTTTTCATTAGGGCCATCCTCCATAGATTGGTCTTCATTTTCCATTTCTACATTCTCTTCCAGTGCTTGATACCTATTTTCACTAACCCTCTACCCCTCATTACGAAGTAGCCGTGGTCCCTTTTTGCCACCTTTTCCTCTAATTGTCACTTTATGGAAGCTATCTATGTCCTTCATTTCCTTAGGTTTTCCCTTGTTGTCTGCTTGACTAAGAGGGAAATCTCTAAACAAGCATCCATGTTCATGGCATTTACAACATCTGAATGGTATATGCTCGTAGTCTACTATTTGCACCCATTCCTCATCAAAAAATTCTAGGATGACTTCATCCAGAAGAGCTCCTGATAGATCCATTTCTACATAGATCCTTGCATAGGAAGTGTATTTGCCTCTTCTTGTGGCTTCCGAATCTTTGACAAAACATCCTAGTTTGTTGCTTGTGGCAGCAAGCGATTCAATTTGCCAATAATCAAGAGGAAGAGAATAGATTCTTACACAGACTGGTACCAAAGTGAAAGTCTCCCACTCTGGCACAAAGTTCATCTTCCAAGGCCGCATATAGAGGCCAACTGCTGCATAAAAGTAGGGTCCTCCTTCGAATATTTCGTCTTTGTCTTCGATGTTTGTGAACACCGCAGTGAAAAATCCCTTTGACCCAAGATGCAGGTCTATACTTCCTTTGGGTTTCTAGTGATACTTGATCCATAACTGTAAAGCCTTTTCTATGTGCCATAATCCCATAAACTTGCAGATTATAGTGTAGGCCCCATATGTTCCCTGTGTGCCTGTAGTGCAGGATTGTTTAACACCACTCTAGGAGTAATCTCCATTTTGGGTCTGCACGATCCCTTTTGTTTATTGTTCCTTGTACCCTGGCTTTTGTCTTCTTCTTCCTTGTCTTTAGTGCTGACATTTTCCTTGGGCCTTCCCCCATCTATCTCCTTTCATTATTACTCTATTCCTCTTCCACAAAATCTTTGACTTTTCCCAGAGGAGACTTGCCTCTACTGGCAACAGTGCTTTTGTAGGAGGGAAGGGAGCTCCCTCCTCGGCATTCCTCCATTAGAAGCAGGCATTGAACTGCTTCGAACCTTGGCTGCGCGTTTTTATCCTGTTGCAACTCCAGGTATCGAACCCTCAGATTTGTACACACTTCACTCAAACATACACCAAGAAATATCATTGCCTTTTGTAAATAATTAAATACTAGAGCCTCTTAAAAGCAAAGATGATGAGATAGAGAATTTGGCACTACCTTAATCTTAAAAATACTCAGTCTTTACAAAGCATATAGAGAACAAAACGAACATGGGTCATAACATTCCATTGTGAGATTGTTCTAGTCACATTGGTTTGCCTAATTGTGGATGAACTTAACCCCAAAATCTCAATCTAATACTAAACTGTAGCTCAACATAGCGCACCCACTTAACTCACATTGATGACTATGACATAATGTAGAGGTGTCCATTCTTGATGGGTGTACAATCTGAGCGACAACATTCAGATTGTACAGGCATCACGATAATGGTTCAGGGCAGGGTTTGTTACTATGAGTGACAATAGGCCCCATGTGGTGGTATTTAAATTGAGACAATTTAAGTGCTCATTCATTTGGTTTCAAGAACCTGTAGAAGGTGTAGAACTTGTGTACCTATCATTAGAAATACTTCTAAATAATAATTAAGTTTTAAAAATGCACTTTAATGAATGAATTTTAGCATTTTAAATTTACCTCATAGCTTTAAGGAAATGTCTGGTTTGAAATTTCCAACCATTGTTACATCAAAAAGGTTGTAAGGATATGGATTAGGGAGTTCAAAAAGGATGAATAGGGAGGTATAAAGGGAATTAGGGAAGTGGAAAATTCTTCAATTTTCAAGCATGACATCTCTCCCATCTCCAAGAGTTTGTGTATCTTCACACAAACAAAATTTCTGAAAAATATAATATAATTGCTTCCATACAAAACTAAGAAAAATTGGAGTCATCACCTGTTCATTTCCCAATATGAATATTAAATCCTGGCATACCATAGGTCTGTGATTCTTTCAACTTTCTCTTAAATTCTCTATTTTTTTCCTATAAATAGAAAGTATGTATTCGTCACCTCCTGAACAATCTAGCAGTATTTTTATTATCATCCCTTAGTTTTACCAGTTCTCCCCAAATCTCTTCATTTATAGCCTTCATCATTATATTCTAAGACTTGAGATATCTATCAAGGGTTTTAAACTCTTTAATATGCTTCTTCAATTTCTTAATTTTCTTCCCATCCTTGATTGTTTGTTGTAAGAATTTCATTTGAAGTGGTTCTTGAGAGACTTATAAGGGTTTCATAACATGTTCAGATGTGCTTATAAATGCAACAACCTTAGGCGTTGTTGATTTTTTCCTTTCTTGACAACTTACTTCTTCCCCAGATTGGAACATTTATCATTGGTCACATTCCTCATAGATATTTTTTCATCTCCAGGTGCTTCCTTCATATGATCCATATTATCCAAAAAATTATTCTCTCTAATAAAAAATTGAACTTATTCTGAAGAAGAAGGATGATACTCATGATATGACCCATCAATGGATGAACATTCTTGAAGTGTCTTGACCTATACCTGATTCTTTAATTGAGGGGGAGCACATTTACATTTCGCCATATTTTTGGTCACCCTTCTTGTTGGCACATGGACTAATGTTTTTTCTGGTGCATTCTTCTTTGAACCCACTTTATCTAAGTTTGAAACCATTCTCTTGTCATTCTTTGACTTAGAACCCTTGGTCCATGTTATTTTCTACTTCCTAGTTGCAAAATTTTGAGCTCGTTCTTCATTTAGGTTTTCTTTAGGGTTTGTGGCTAGAACCCTAGGGTTTCCAAACTAGTTTTTAATAAGAAAGATATCCCATGTTGACTCTCTCCTCCTCATTTCTTCTAATTAATATTTTAATCAGACCATAATGATAAAGCCTATATGATACTTGTGTTGGAGTTCTTTGCTAGACCCCCTATACCATACAGCTCAAAATCTTATAGAGAAAATAGGAAAAATTAATCAACTCACCAGACTCAAAATGTAGTAGCATCCTAACATGATAAAGGAATGTAGTGGAGTACCTACCTTCATAGGTCACTAACTTCTACAAAACATATAATAAATTTCTCCATGATATACTGACAAGGGATGCCTTTCTTCGAATATATTTTGTAACTCGGTTCTGTAATAAAACTTTGCCACACTCCTTGCTCGACTTGTTGATTTTTTAATGAATTTTCACCACTATATCAGACCCTTAAAACTTTTAGAGAAATGGAATCCATCCCGCAGATTATAATATAGGTAAATTAGCTTTGAATTTTGGGCATCCCTCATTTTCTTTCACGGTCCATGGTTCCAACCTCACTAGACCCATTTTTCCCATCAGAACGATAACCAAAATTTTCAAATTTTTCTAGTGACGTGGAAAGAGAATGGATTTCAGAATTCATCATACTAAGGACTTAAATACTATGGGAAGTTAGGGTATATTGAAAGAGGGCATCATAGGAGAGTGTCAAAAGAGGGATAATGAAAATAGGGATCCAAATGCTTAAATGAACAATTTCAATTGAGCATGGTCAGGGTCAACTTAATGATGACTACCGATTTTAGCAATAACGTTAGAAGTGGTAGTGGACAAACCACTATTCTACACCTTGATTCCCTTAATGCTGAAAGAAAATGGAGACTCTTGCATTGGGACATACTTATAAAATTAAGTTAATGGGCTAAATATGAAAAAATGTTCCAACCATTCTTGCACATTATAAAACTTATCTAAACATAATGTTACCTCTAGTACCAAGGTCACATTAAGTCACGTATGTTGCACTTACCAATGATACTTTGTCTGCAAACCATCTCTTTGAGGCTCAAAATATAATAAGATTGAACTATCATAATATTGTTAAATTGATTTTAGCTCACAAACTTGTGTATCCATACATTCTTGGAAGCTAGACATGCTTTTCAAGAATACATGCAATTTCAAATTTATAACAGAGAGCTCATAGGTTACAGGTAATCCTACTCCCTATGTACAGTTCCTGTAATTCTATGTTAAAACTAAAAAAAAAAAAATTGAACTTCCTCATTCTTCTAGCTTCCTTGAAACCAACAAAATGTAATATATGTTGGCTCTTTCTTGCAATATATCATATCAATAGAGACATGTCAAGATTGATTTTTGAGTATTGTCATAAAATATAGCTAATTCCATGGCTACCGAAATAGGAATTCCATCATAGATATTAATACAAGAGCATTGATATAACTGATTATGATGAATACTGAAAGTGGGGAAAACATCATGGGAACAAAGATGTAATAAATCAATAAGAATGAGAAAGATATGAAAGAGGGATAGTGATCGAGGGGACAATAGGAGTACAAAAGTGAAATAATAAGAATGGGGAGGAAATGAAAATAAGTTAGTAATAAAGGGGGCAATAGAAATAGGGACACGAGTATAATGATAAGAGTGGGAGGAATGTAAAAGAGGGGCAATGAGAGAGGTGGAAATAGAAATAGGGAAATGAATATGGGCCAGACAAAGATGATTAAATTTGAAGAAAATGATCATCCTCTAGGGAGGTAATCATAATGTTGGTGGCCAATACAAATAAAAGTAACTACATCGGGAATATGTCTGCCAAATATATATAGATTTGGAAAAATGGTTTCCCTGAACTTGGTGAAAGAGACTTTCACAGAGCTAGTTTGATACCACAACGGCTGGTCCTAGAAACCAACTTCTTCTCAGTGACAAACCATAATGCTTAAAAATTCAAGTAGCACCCTCTTTTTATTGAGTTGTTTAGGGGAGAATTTGCTTGCCATTGACCTAGTTTTCAAGCATATCTCATGTTCAATCACACCAACAAGCTAGTTTTCACAATTTAACATTGTTTTTATCTTTAATTTTTTTTGTTTTATGGTTTTTTCTATTTTCCTGAAAGGAAAAAGTACAAGTTGAGGAAATCTTTCAATGTTTTGGGAATTTTCCCTTCCTACCATTTCCAAATCTTGAATGTTGCTTCATATGTTGATTAAATTCTTCTTTAGTGTTTGGTTGTTGATATAATTTAAGCTTATGCCTATTCACCAAGGTTATAGTCCCCTTCTCATTAATAGTTCTAATTCTCATTGCTCCATTTCCAAAAGCACACACTACCTCATACAGACCCAACCAATGCATATGCAACTTCCCCTTAAATTGCCTAAAATTTGAGTCATATAGGAGAGCCCAGTTACCTGGTTGAAAATTCAACTTCTTTACGAATTGGTCATGCCATCTGTTCCTTTGTTGCTATACTAGAATGGTCTATTGGATAATGTTTCCTCTCATTTCATCTAGTTCATTCAACTATAGAAGGAGTTATTTTTGTGCCTTAGAGAGTTTAAGACCCAACTATACTATTGTTCTGAAAGTTTTATCTAAAATTAAATAGGCAATAAAACTTGTTTTCCATACACTAATTCATATGGTATGTTTCTGATACTATTCCCTCAATTGGTTTGATATGCCCATGAGGATTCAAGATCTTGAGTTTCCTAATCCTTCCGATGCATGTCTACATTTTTTGTCAAGATGGCTTCAATGAATGTTTTGGTGCATTCTGCCCTGCCATTGGACTGTGGATGATATGGAGAGGACTTCAAGTGCCTAATCTTATATGACTCCATGATGGATTTCACAATATTTGAAGTAAACTACGAGCCATGGTCAGTCACAATTTCTCGAGGCACACCAAATTTGGTAAAAATATCTTCAAATATAGAATCTACAATAGAATTTTCAGTGGCAAAAGAAAGAGCCCTAGCTTCAACCCATTTTGTAACATAATCATTGCAAACCAAAATTTACCTTTTTTTCTTTGATGTTGGTATAATTGATCCCAGAAAATTGAGGGCCCATTTTTCAAACACCATTACTTGAGGAAACAAAGTCATATTTCCATCTTGTGCCAGGTTTCTTATTCATTAAAAAATATCACATTGACAAATATATTATTTGGCATCCCTAAAAAGGGAAGGCAAATAATAACCCAAGTGGAGGACCTTGTATGTAGTCCTCTTATCAAAAAAGTAGCCCCTAGATCATGAGCAGCCTTGAATACATCAAACACATTCTCCTCACACACATATGTGAATAATGAAGTTAGGCCTAGTGTGGAAGAGTTCTCCTTGCACCTATTGAGTATGAGGCATTGCCTTTTATAATTTTTTTCTTTTCTCGAACAGAGATATGTTGTGGTGTCTTCCCTGTAATAAATGGTTTGTTATACCTACAAACCATGGTGAGTTAGTAGAAACAATGAATAAATGATAATCAGGGAAAGAATCACTAACAAGAATTACTTAACCTGGGTTGTCTATTCTTGAAAGAAAATTAGCTACTACATTAGCTCTACTAGTCCTATCAATAACAATAATGTTAAATTTTGAGGCATTAATAACCACTTAGTAATTCATTCATTAGTCAATGGATCATTCATTAAATACTTTATAGCATAATGATATGTGTGGAAAAACACCTCATATCCAATTATATAGTGTCTGAACTTAGGAATGGCATAAACTACAACTAAAAATTCATTTTCTGTCATTGTATAGTTTAGTCAGCATGCTACTATCAATGTAATTAACATAAGATGAATGTGCTTCTTCTTGGCCTAAAGTTGTGCCAATAGGGGTTTATGAGGCATTGGTGGAAATATGAAATGGAAGGGACCAATTGCGTCCCCTCAAGACAAGTTTTTTAGTAAATTTCTCCTTCAATTCCTCAAAAGTGCATTAGCATGCATTAGTCCAAGAGAAGTCAATATCTTTAGAATGTAAGTGAAAAACAGGAGCAAAAATCCAAGAAAAGTGCTCAATGAATCTTTTATAGTAGCCCACATGTCCTAGAAAATGCCTTACCGCCTTTTGGGATTTAGGGACTAGTAGGTGTATAACAACTTCAACTTTGGCAGTGTTAACCTACATATCTTTGTTGGAAAGAAGGTGACCAAGGATTATCCCTGCATTAAACCTAATTTTATATTTTACATTACTTAAGGAGATTTTATCCTTTTGGCACCTAATCAACACTTTTTCCAAGTTCTTGAGGGGTTCCTAAAAAGAGTCACTATATACTAAAAATTCATCTTGATACACCTTGACACACTCAAGATCAATAAAGATGGCTAAGACCATATACTAAAAGGTGGCAGGCCCATTACATAACTTGAAGGGGAGCATTCTTTAAGAAAATATTCCCCATGGAGAGGTGAACGTAGTCTTTTCATGATCCTTAGGTTTGATTTGCATCTCTTTATAACTACCAAATCCATCAAGGAAGGAAAAGTACTTTTCACCAGCAAGGGTTTTCACTATCTAGTCTATAAATGGGAGGGGGAAGTAATATTTAAGGGTGTATCTGTTGAATTATCTCTAGTCCAAAAAAATCTGCCACCCACCATCTTTCTTCTAAACTAATACTAAGGGGGAGACCCATCGACTGTAAGAAATAGTGTAGATAAAAACTTCTAGGAGTTTCTTAAGTTCGTCTTTCATAATATATTTGAGAATGGGGTTCATTCATTGCTGAGGTTGTTATATAGGTTTGGACCCATCCCGAATATAGATGTTATGAGTACAAGTTTTAGGAGGGATGTCTCTCATGTCTTCAGAACTCTATGCAAATGCACTAAGCTGATTTTCCAGCATTTCACCAACTTCTCTTGTTGGGATTGTTCGAGTTGTGATTTAATATATAATGATTTTACCCAAACTCATATCAACAAGGGAAACATCGGCCTCGTGAGTATCCATGTTAGCCACTAAATTATGTAATGTTTATGAAGTTTGAGGATCACAAATCTATTGAAACCCGGGCTAAAAATAGGATGAAATAATCCATATTTATACAAAGAGTCTAGGTTAACAAGGAAGTCACAGGTTTGACTCTCCTCAGTACATTTTGTAAACTAAAAAATATGAACAATAATGGAAATGGAGTGGGTATCCTCATTACTACTTCGCCCATCCATCCACAGTGTATCATGAAGCTCCTAGATGGATCTGGAAGGATGATAAAGAATGATTTTCTTTCTTGATTCCCCATGTGTAATAAACATGTCACAAGAGTGGAAACCAATATAGGCATTAGTTGTGGTGAGCCATGGCCATCCTAAGATAAAGGAATGCCCCCTTATAGGATTTTTAGGATGTGGGACTATAAAGTCACTGGGGTATTCCCAATAATATATGGAGATGATCACATCATCCAAAACACCCTTTGTCTTGATTTTTGATCTATTTGTAACCTCTAAGACAATGGATGTAGGGCAAAGGTGAGATAGTTAAAGTTGATCCATGGTTTGCTTGGTCATCACATTGATGTTCACTCCTAGGAGAATCAAAACATAGGAAACAAAAATGACGCCAATATTGAAGGAGACATCAATTTTCTAGGGTCTATGTATTTTTCAATGAAAGTACACCATGTCATCAACTTGTGTTCCTTGCCAAAAAATAACATGGTTTGAGGTTTTGTTATCTTGCCACCTAGCTTCTTAATGTAGCGTTATAGCATGGTCTTGGCATATATAGGAATATCTTTGAGGATACAAATGTTCCTTAGCTCATAATCTAGGTCATACTCAGGGTTTAGGTCAAATTTATCCATAACCAACCTCTTAGGGTAGGGAGGCAAGCTTGAAGATGGTAAGGGCTTTGAGTTTTTAGGGGTAGGATTTATTGAAACGTAATTTTTTGAATGATTATGACTTTCCTCCTCATTTTTCTCCTTAATGATGAATGAAGGACGTTTTTATTTTTATGCAACCTTCCCCGAACTCAATTGAAGGCCTTGGACCTCAACCAGTGTGATCTGATATGTAGGGAAAGAGGACAGTTAAACAGGCAGAATCTTCTAAAATGCTTTATTATTGGTGTTGAGCACTAGTTGTGTAGGAAATTTGATGGCCTAAAAGAGGGAGGAAATTGTAGTTGAGATGGTAGAAGCTACATTTGCTGAGGCAAAGTAGCTATTTGAGAAGATTGAGTTTGTAGGTATGATGGATATGGTGTAAAATATGGTTGTTGAGGTGGCACTAGGTATGGAAACGTGGGATATGAAGGCCCTCTCCACCTGCGTTGCCAAGGATGGTTTTGTCCATATTATGGGGGTTGCCTTTGCCATGGTACTAAATAATTCCAATTATGAAATGAATTTTGTTTCAAACAAAAATTAAGAATATTTTTTGTAGTTTTATATTTCATACTTGAGCTTACCTGTTGCCACAGTTTTTTCACTCTCATTGCATGCAATGGTTCAAATGTTTGGTTTCCCTCTTAAAAAATCACCTTCAAGCCTGGTATGGAGGGGCATTGATCTACAAAATGGTCTCCTACACAAATGACACAAGTATTAGCAACATTTTTAGGACAAGCATACAGTGGGTGTTTCAATCTACATTTTGGGTAAAAGATAGAAATTGGAGCACACTCATCTTCTTACTTCTTTTTAAACTGTAAAACATATAATTGCAAATTTAAATTTTCAAGAAATTCAATCTTAAAATTTTCTAATAGATGTCCAAGTTCAGTTTTAGTAACACCAATTGTTCTAGATTTGATATTTTTAAAGGAATTGTCTCTCAAACCTCTACCAAACTTGGACTGGCTATGTGAATATTTCCTGAACAATTCACCAATTTGATCAAAAGACAACTGAGATACATCTCACTATCCTAACAAATTTAATACATTTAATGATGCATCATAAAGACCTCATAAAAATATGGTTATAACAATGCCTGGGACTAGTTTAGGTTTGGACCTTTGGAGACTATATAAAAACCGTTTAAGGTAGACTTCAAGACTTTCATCTTCTTGTTCTGTCATTCTAAAAATTTCATCTTGTAAATCACAGGCCTTACAATATTCTTGATATTTTCCAAGGAATATTATACTCATTTTGTCGCATGTTCAAATGGTATTTTTCCCCAACCCCATGAACAAATGTAAAGATAGGTTCATAGGGAAAAGTTTAAGTTTCTAGTGATTAAAAGACTAACCATATCTCCTGCACAATATATAAAATTCAAAAAGAAATGCATATGGGTCTTCGTGAACCTTACAATGAAAATGTGGGAAGAATGACAGAGGAATATTTTTCATTTGAACAATATAATTTTGGTTCATGACTAGGAACCCAAAAGTAATTTCCTCTTGTTTATTTTTCTCACCACATCCTTCACCATTTCCTTCCTCGTGACATACCATATTTCCATTAATTTTTATCAAGTTTTACCTAGTATCTGGTGATGAGGATTGAGGATGATTATTCCTTAGCTTTGTCTCTTCTACAAAACCATCTACATAAGGAGGTTTGAGTGCAAAAGTTAACCTCTTATCCCCTGTTAGCTGAGGTACACCTGAATTGTTGTCTCTATAATCCAAGTGTAGTGTTATGGCCCCATTGGTAGAATTAAACTTGCAACAAACCCAACATTAGAGAGAGGAATTTAAAAACTATTAGACCTAATTTTATCCTTCCTTCATTTAGGATCCTTACCACTAGGCATGCATGTGTAAAAAAAAATTACAATAGAAATCAATGTAAACACTATAAATCAACTTATTGATCTTCAATAAAACTAACTTAATAAATGTTGCAATTGTTGCTAACAAAAAACACACCAAAAGAAGTCACTTACAGCAAAAAAAAACCTTCTTAATAATCAACATAATAGAGGCACACCTACTAAAGAAAATAACACATATTCTTACCTCTAGTGCTAGAAAAATATAGTCAAAAAATTATATTACCACAGTCTCATCCCTAAGTGCTTCTTCGACAACAATGCCAAAATGTTAGGTGTGATTTATGTCGAGTTAATAATCCAACATTAATATGTCAGTTTGGGGTATCTTAAATTTTGAGGCACAACATAAAATGTGCCAGAAGGAGACCTAAGATACCTACAAACCCAGTTTTTGTCTTGCTAAATAAATTGTTCCATCAACACTTTTAGACTTCTTCAAAACATATCAATCCCTTGAACTCTATTTAACTATGCAAAACTAATGGCATTATTTGATAAAAGAAAAACATAACTACTAGTCAATGGGATTTCTTGACTCTGGCTCCTAACTTGGATGAGAAAACTTGAAGTCTATCTCAGTTGTATAGAGGACAAGGGAATGAGGAACCCTAGTGATCTTCACACCTTCATAGAAATATAAAATAGAGATACCACTCCTGGCTTCCTACTAGGCTTATAAATGTTGGAGTCTATCTCAGTTTTCCGGGGGACAAAGTGCTATAGGTCTCATCACACCATCAAAAAAAGGAGGACTGTAAATTGATTAAATTATTCTTCCCAAAACAAGGTAGAAACATTTATTGAGTAAAAACAAAAGGAAAATAAATCCAATCTCAAATCCTTTCACAATCCTAACTGTCAATTATTCTCTATCAATACAAGAATGCTCTCAAAGAAAAAGAATATCAAAACTTGTTCTAATCAATCATTAAATCATTGTAAACAAAGTTAATGTGCTAACTATTCAAAAAAAATATTTCACTCAAAAACCCAGTATGTATTCATGTAGATATTTGACTAAAATGTCCATTTGATAGAGCCTATGCATGTGCTTTCATCCTTTTAGCATAAATATTAAAGTACTACAAGTTCCACTACATGTTCGAGCTTTGTAAAATATACTTTGTTGCTAAGAATCCACAAGAGGGAATAGCTCAATCTCAAAGTATTATTTCAAAGATACCCTATAGTCACAATAGTTCAAAAGATAATTTATTAAAATATCACGTGGAAGCTAGATGTTACTGACTGTGGGAACATATTCCTTCTCAAAACATTCTTATGCAATGAAACATATGGAATAAACTTACATGAAATAGAGAAATAGATGTATCATCATCAAACTACTATTTATATATAGACTTATCTAATTGATTCATAGCCTAACATTTAAAATAAGAAATACATCATGACTTTAATCCTCACACTTTCTAGATATGTACACATTTCAGTGAGGCGTACAACAAGAAATATCATACCAAGAGGATAAATTTTGAATGTTAGACTTTATTGGCACAAATCAACTCATATATAGGAGTTACAAGTTTGATTAACACACATCACTTACAACCCAAATAATAAATGTGTAGATCTATATACTAGAGTGAAGAAAAACCAAAAGAAGAGGGAAATGGGCTAAGTTTGTGGGCTCATTCCAACCAACTCATTTCCTTCTATAAAGTGTTAGGTCCCTATAATACTAGTGTAGCCCCTTTATTGTTATTGTTAGTGTACCCCCCTTATTGTTATTATTAGTGTAGCCCCCTATTGTTATTGGTGTGTCCATGTAGCCCCCATATTGGTATTGTTGTGCCCCATAGAAGCTCACTATTGTTATTATTGTGCCCTTAAATTATTATTGTTATGTAAGCTTTGATTGTATTGTGACACCTTAGACTCCTACATATACCAAGGAGGTCTTTCCATTTGTATCATCCAAGAATTGTTAGTTGAAGTGATTTTGAGGTTCCTCCTTGAAAAGGCTAATTTTCAACTTGTTGATCTATATTTTCTTTCCTTTTGTGATTTGATTACATAACAATTGGTATCATAGCTTTGGATTCTAGGGTTTTGTTACTTCAAACATGGCATCTTGGAATTCTAGCAATAATTTTTTGTTGGAAACAATGTTAATCAATTATAGAATTGAGGCTTCTGTGATCCATCAAATTTGTAAGAAGATCTTCGGCGTAAATCACATGAAAAAGACCATTGTCAACGCGTTTCGAACCAACTAGTGTGGTTCACTTGTCCTGACGATGAACCACACTAGTTGGTTCG
>APFE031165332.1:0-16024 GCA_000404065.3 Pinus taeda | reverse complement strand
GGAAAAATAATAAAATAATAGTTAAAATAATAAAATAAGAGTTACGGGTTTTGGAGGGAAAAGAGAAAACTATTTTTTTACTTATATTTTTCACTTATATCCTTGTCGATTTACCCAAATTTCAAGTGCAGACACTCATTGGATGCGGACTTAAATTCCACATCCAATGAGTACCCATTATGCATACTTTTGAGAAGAACCACAGTGATAAAAATTGAAGATACATTAAAAAGCGTATTCACCACACTTTTGTAATTTATCTACAATTTTTATCAATGTGGGTCTTCTAAAAGTATGGATAATGGGTACTTGTTGGATGTGGAATTTAATTATGCATCAAACAAGTGTCTACATGTGAAATTTGGGTAAGCCTATAAGGAGATAAGCTAAAAATACAAGTAAAAAAAGTAGTTTTTCTTCTTTTCCCTCCAAAATATTTGCGTGTACCTATTTTTAAATTTAAAGGATTTTGATTGGTTTAAATATTATGACATGGAAATTATGTGAAAATTTCATGGGCACTTTAGGCTTAAATTTCCACTAATGAATTTTGAGTGGGTTACCAAATCCTATAAAGGATAGAATGGAAAATTGTTCATCAACAAAAGAGCTTTGGGAAAAACTTCAAGATCTTCACTCTAACATATTATTTGTCATAACTTATGATCCAAAAGACGATGTCAAGGAGCATCAAGATGAACCAAAGAAGACAAATAAATGCAAAGATGAAGGGACCAATTATATGAAGGAATGTGATAATGAAGAAATTCATGAAGTAGAAGTTGAAATAGATCTTAAGGAAAAACTAGTAGCTGCTCTGGAAGAGATAAGCAGTTTGAAAAAGGAAAATGAGGAGCTTAAGAAGAAAGCACAAGATGGTGACCATGACCTTGACAAGACAGGGAAGGAAGTTGACCTTTTCAAGCTTCAATTACAAGAAAGACATAAGGAACTCACCAATATTAAGTAGGAATTACATCAAAACAAGAAAATAAATCATGAAGAAGTCATATCCATGACAAATCAGTTGGATGAATAAAATAAAAGGGAAGACATTTTGTCAAATTATATTGAACAAAGACATATGGAATTGAACAAACTTGAAACAAAAATTGGTCAATGCAAGGAATATGTCTCCTCCCTTAAATATCAGCTGGAAGAAGCGAAGAAACAAGCACAAGGAGATGAAAAGGTGATGGAAGTCTTGGATCTTCTGGAAGGACAAGTCGATGAAGCAAAAAAGGAATTAAATGTCATGACATGCCAACTATTAGAAAAGGATGAAGACATCTCCAAATTAAAATCTAATGTCACCTCACTCAAATCTCAATCATGTGAAGCAACAAGTATGAAGGAAGAAAAGGATAACCATTTAGCAAAGAAGGATGAAGAATGAAAGAAGATGAAAGAAGAAATTGATATCCTAAAGAAAGAAGTTGATCAACCTAACAAGAGTCTAAAGAGCTCTCAAACCCTAGATGACATTCTGAGTCATCAAAGATACCCCCTTGATAAATTAGGTTTTGGTTATGCAAGTGAACCCTCAAACAAAAATGATGCAAACCCTAATGCATCAAACATCAAGGATGTGGAGAAGCTTGGAAAAAATGGTGATGCCCCAAATTCCAGCAAAAGAAAGGAGAAGAGTCAATATGACATTGGAAGGAACCCTACTCTGTGAAGATATATACATTGTGTTAATAATGCAATAGGAAATGGATATCATCACAGGATCCCAAGGGAGAAGTCTATAGAATTTCATCAAGGAAAGCTCCACCCTCTAAGTACCGAAGTATATTTTTTGGTTATTTCTATTCTTGTACAAATTTCGGGCAGATAGAAAAGGATTGTAGGACATACAACAAGGAAAAATATAATGGTCCCCACGAGTCTCCCAGAAGCAACTTTGCAGGAAGAAATTATTCCTCCTCATTAAGAAATAAAATGAAATGCTTCAAATGTCACAATAATGATCATATGGCTCGTGATTATAACATGATTTGGATTCCTAAGCAAGCTAAAACCATGACAAACAAGCACGAAAGGAGAATTACGCAATTTTGGAGAAGGAAGCAAACTGAATATTAAGGATACCATGTGGGAAATATTTGGGACACTCAAGGCTTCAACTCATGTTGATTTGACAAGTACATCTTTGGCAAATATGATATTTAAAGTTTTGATAATGATATTCTGCCAAAAGGGAGAACATGCATATTGTTAGGGGGAGAAATTCCATTGAAAAAAATCGTGATAGTGTGTCTTCACTACAAAGCCATTGTTGAAGATGCCTTTCACTTGGTCACGAGGCAACAATATTTCTTGTCCTGGGTTCCATAAGCAAAAAGGAGAGCAAGAGGAGTTTTTGCAGGCAATGGGAGTCGTTTGATGTAGACTATGGGCATTTCTCTTGTGCCACATTAAGGAAAGAATGATGACACGGGGAGCAACATGACAAGAAGCAACATGATAAGAGGAGTACTTGATGGAAAAAGGCATTGTTAGGACACCCCATTTTCCATTCATGTCAAACAGGGAGAGAATGTTGAAAGGGTGAGAATATTGCCATCAATGAAATATGGGTAGATTGTTGATCAAAGTTGTCACTGATGTCAATGGCATTGTTAAATATGGAAACCCTGGCCTTGACCTATGGAGGAACCCTTGTCCTAGTTAATGCACACTCTAGGAACCCTTACCTTGACCAACCCTAGGTTTATGTTAGATAACCCCTTGTCCTATTGAAACCCTAATCCCGAGAAACCATTTGCCTTAATATTTTGATAAAATTCTAAATCCTAATCGTAAGAAACCATTTTCCATAATATTTTGATGAAACCCTAACCCTAACCCTAATAAACTCTTTGCCCTAATATTTTGATGAAATCCTAACTCTAGTCCTCATTCCCTACAAAAATCCTATAATTATTTTTTCCTATTTCTGAATTTCTAAACCCTAATTCCTAATTTTCATAATCGCTATTTACTTAACACATAGAAATAATAATAAAAATAACCTAATTTCTTTTTTTCCTTATCCTAAATTAAAAAATCCCTATTTACTTGACTCAAAAATATAATATAAAAAATAATAATAAAAAGAAGAAGACTTAACTTCAATTCCTATCTATTCCTATTCCTCTTCCTATCTCTCCATATCCTATAAAAAAAATAATAATAAAAAGAATAAAACCTTTTCCTATTCTCCTATTCGATGACTAAAAACATAATAAAATAAAAAATTAAAGGCATGCTCCTTGTTCTGTCGGCTTCAATCAGTAACAGGTGGGCTCGCCATAAAATTATGTCATTTCAACCTTGTAAATATGCATTCATATAAACTTTGTGCCTTCCAATGTTCAAGTGATTGGATCAAGGGATTAAATCATTTTGGTGTAGAAAAAGGAGTCCTGGCAAGAAAAAGATGCATTCATATCAGCGCGATCTGGGTGGGTGAAAGTATCCAAAATACTGGGTTTCCGGCCATCTAAAGTTGCAGCGCCTTCAATGTGCACATAGCGAGGCAAATCTTAGCATTAATTATATACATTGTGTATATAATGTATAATGTAGAGTTAGGGAAGTAAGCGTTGGAGGCCAAAAATAAATCTGAAGGAAAATCCAATAATAATAACAGATCAGTGTCGTTCTCTCCGCCATGCTAATAATAACATACCAAATATTTCATGGAACTCTGATAAACAAAAAAGCGAGGGCAGTAACAAAAAGCGATAATTGAGTTGCGGATCAAAAGAAACCAACAACATGAAAATGAGATGTGACACCCATGTCAACGCTCATTTGAGACAAAAGCTCGTGGAGATATGAGGTAAAAACGACAGAATCTGAGATATAATTTGGATCCAGGTTGAGAAGAAATAGAAGAAAACGAGTGGATAAATACGATATAAGATTCAGATCTGTATGGAGAAAATGGACCACGCCTCATGAACCGAGCAAGGAGCACCGTAGTGAGTTTGAAGAACTGTATTTTTTCGGTTAGGAAATTTTGGTTTCAGAATTCTATCAAGTCTTGTATAGGAAATTACCAATTGATGTGCTTCCTTAAGAAGCTTGGTTGGTATTTTGAAGAGTTTTGGTGACATTTTCCGAAATTAATAAAGTTTTCATTAATGAATCCAAGCATATTGAAGATTGATTGAAGGCATTGATGTAGACATTGTGCTAGTGAAAAGGGTTGGAGCCCTAGAGGTTGGAGCTTCATAGAGACAAGGTTGGAGCCCTAAATGTTGGAGCCTTGTGAAGTCTAAATTCGTGCTTAGCAAAGTAAAGGTTGGAGCTTGGTGGTTTGCATATTGGAGTCTTTATCTGGGGTTGGAGCCCTAAACATTATTATACTTGATTTATTGTAAATAAGAGGATTTTAGTCTTCTTTATTTTTTATTAATAAAATTCTATTATTCTATAATTTTCATTTTTTGTTCTATTTATAAGTAGTCTAAAACTAGTAAAGCAACAATTGTAAAAGAAATATTGATTCACCCCCCTCTCACTATTTCCAACAAATATTGCATCTCTTTTTGCATCGACTTTTCTGTAGAGTTTATGCATTGAGTTTTGTGTCTAATTTTGTACCTACCTTTTCATCTACTTCTATTACAACCAATTTTGCTTTTCCTATTGCACCCATGTTTGCACCAACTTGTACATCCCATTTTGCAACTTGTTTTGCATCCACGTTTGCATCTCTTTTTGTGACTATTGTTACAGCCACTTTTGTTGTGCTATAATCTATATCATTGCAACCCACATTTTCTCCCACTTTTGCATCCACATTGGCATCCTCTTTTGTGTCTAAGTTTGCATCAAATATTGTGTATGTTTTTTTATCTCCAATTGCATCCACTTTTATGTCAAGCTTTTCATCCATTTTTACATCTAATTTTTTGTCCATTGTTGCACCCATGTTTGTGTCCACATTTACATCCCTTTTTTCATCTTATTTTGCATCCAAGTTTGTGTCCTCTTCTAGGTCTATTGTTTCATCCACATTTGTTTTACCATAATTCATGCTAAGCTTTACACCTACTATTTCACCCATGTTTGCTTCCACTTTTACATCCAATTTTATGTTCAAGTTTGCATTGATTATTGCATATGCTTTTACATCCACTTTTGTGTCAGGTTTTGCATCCTTTTTGCATCTACTTATGTTGCATCCACTTTTCCTCCAAGTTTACATCTATTGTTGCCTCCATTTTTGTGGCTTATTTTACATCCATTTTCCAACATTCGTCATATTTTCTACATTGATGATATTTCTTATGACAATGACAATTATGAACAACTGATGACAATGTCAATAATCATGACGATGATGATAATGAAGATGATGATGACATGAAATATAACTATGATCATAATGACAATAATGATGAAGACAATGGTGGTTAGAATGATAATGATGATGATGCAATGACCTTGTCTAACCTTCCTAATTTTTAAATTTTGTCATTGTCATTATGTAATAATTATGTTTGGCATCATCATCCAAGTCATCATCATCTGATCGTCATTGTCATCTAGGTCATCATCAACAATAATAGTGGCATGAATGATGATGGCAATGCCAATAATGATGATGTCCATGACGACAATGATAACATTGATGATAGAAATTACATTAATGATGATGATGGGGATGATGAAAATGATAATGATGATGATAATGGTGGTAATGATGATGATCATCGATCATCTCTCAAAAAATAGAGTTGTTTTTTCTCTTGATATCATATGTGTCCTAAATAACCCTTTCTAGCACTCATCACATTTTTTGGGTTGGCAAGATTTCTTACACCACCTATAATAATGAACAATTCATGCAATTTCCATAGTTATGATGAGGAATGCATGAATGGTGATTATGATAATAATTCAATGATGACAATAATGATGACAATGAAGGTGGTGACGATGATGATAATACAAACCTTTAATACAAATATGGATTTAATACAAACCTTTATGAGTGCCATAGTAGTTAGTACATGTCCTTGATGGGACTTTCAGTTAAACTGTGACAAAATAGTCGGGTTTTATATATAATAATATACAAGACATGCCTACTCCAAATACCCCTTCGTATGCTCATTTTTCTTTGGAAACTTCACTCGTGGATAAAAGAAATTCGTGGAAGAATAGAGTTACTTGACTCAATAATGGGGAATAATTTTGGTACACTCTTCTTGGTTTCACAACATGTCACCTGAGTCCCTCACCAGTATTTAAGGAAACCTTCACACACTATAATACTTACTTACCCCTAACAACCCTAAAAATAGTCTTCTTCATCTCTAAACTTGAAGAACATGAGAATTATCCTATTCTAATCCAACATAATTTGCTACTTAAGTTTCTATGTAAGGAACTAGGTCGAGTTAAACTACAAGTGATTAAACTAATGGCTTATGGCTTAAATACCTATGCCTTTTTTCATGGATATACTATTGAAATGTATGCTACTAGACATGTTGCTTATGGGTATGATTTATGATTTATCAATGAAACTATTGATGCTACTGTTGTTTGTGGTTAATAAATTGATACTGGTCTTGGAATAAAATAACTCTTTGGATGGATATGTTGCTTAGCCAATTACTTAATCAATGGATTAGTCACTTGCTTAAACAATCAAATACACAATCCATTGGGTCACCTACATAATCTATTGGATTAAAGGCTTAAACAACAACATCATTAGTAGAGAGATTGGTTCTTTAAGAGCTTAAACTATTGGTTATTTTGGTGTTGCTAGCATTGCTTAACTTGGCACTTTTACCACCTATACTGCAGAATCAAAAAATTAATCGATTGAACCAAAAGGGTAAACTATTGGAATTTGATATGCTACTACTAGTGCTACTACTTTTTATGGTGTTGGACATGAACTACTTTCCCTGGGTATAAAATTGCTAGTGTTGGTGTTGCTTCAAGGGAAGCAACTAGGAAAACTATAGGGTCTTAAACTTTCTATATCCTTTGTTCCCATGCATGTACATGTAAAAAACCTATTAGTTACTTGATCTTCCTATAATTTATATATTACTCAAGGTTTTTGTCGGAGCCCATTACACCCGAGAAATAACTCACCTATGCACCTTGCACACTAAGGATTTCAACATTATGATTCTTTGTCCACTTCAACTGTGCAAGGGGTAGCATTTACTATTATCTCCAACTATTAATAATAACTTAGCCCTTTCTCATACAATATGACATTAAGAGATTGCTAGGGATACTAGCATATTTGAAATATTGGTAGGGAGTGGATGGTACAACACATCTGTAATGAATTCATGGTCTTCCTAAGAGAAAATTGTCACTAAAGTCCTTATTGATCACAAATCAAGGGGTCATGAGAGTGATAGGCCCAATAGTTGTGGGCGAATGGATAATACCTACATGCACTATTTGATTAGAGTCATAGCCTTTATAATAGCTTCGTATAACTGTCATTTCCATGTTAGTATAATGAATGATAAATAATACATTATATGACACCACTTTCAGGTTACAATTCTAGTTTACAAAGTAACACTTGACATAGAAAGGCCCTATATTACACTCTATGTATAGAGTGGGGTCATCCTTTATGATCATTTCCTCATCATTTGGTACCTTAAGAGGGCCAAAGATGAAATAATAATAAACACTGGATATATAGGTTATGGCTATGGTTTCCCAGGGAGAGGGGCAAAGTTGCTAGGTCGAGAAAGGAGGTCGAGGGGTAGTAACAAAATGGTTGACCTAAGAGGGCTCAATTGTATTGAATATGTGTATAAAATCCTGAGGCTAGGTACATTTCTCCTATTAAAGAGTCACATAAGGTGGGACAAATTCAAAACAACTTCATCATAGAGATGTTAACTGAAAAAAATTCTACTACATAAAGAATAGGGGAAAGACCCTTATATGGGAGGTCTTCCCATAGGTGTCGAATAAGTTTCTTATAAGGAGCTAGAAGGATAGTGGTCTTGGTTTTCTTTAGGTATATAAGTGGACTGTTGTTGGGTTAGTATAGCTTTAACTTGGTTGAGAGTGTGTAACACTATCGTATTGTCAATCTCTTGTGATAACATTGATATCAAATTATACTACCTTTTGTATAAATTCAACAATGAAGAAAGCTCTCGAATTTTTGGCTAGATTGAGCAAGAGATGTAGGTGGATGACTATAAAAATTATATTGAGAAGAAGTGGAGGGTTGTGAAGGTTGAGTAGATGAATATGGATGATGAGGGAATCAATTACAGAAGACTCCCAACAGGGAATTTTTAGGGGGAATAAGACCCTAGATTTGAAGTGACTATTCTTATTTTAAATGCTTCACTCTTTGCTATATAACACACTCTTCCATATAATGCCTCACTCTCTTCTGATAACTATAATACTTGCTATGATGAAAGGGAAAATAAGAAATGGATTCCTTCTAATCTTGTGAGAATGTTGTTCCACTAGTTATGGTAGAGATGACTCAATTAGAGGTGTTGGAGGTTGAGTGGATGGTTGTAGAGGTAGATGATCCTTATTTTTCAAAAGTCTCTTTATGTGTGGATTAGTATGAGTGGAAGAAGTGGTAGGAACAACTTCATGAACTAAATTGGTAAGACCACCTCCTACATCATTTCTATCCTTTTTGTTTCCTTTTGGCTTAGTCACTCTTGATTGTGGGTAACCTAAGAGGGAAGCTACTTCACTAGATATAATAGGAGGATAATAAGTTCTTAGGTGATGTCTAATGTTGAAATTTTTAAAGTCAAAGACTTTATTGATAACATCCCAATAGGTTATCTATTTATTATCAATGCATTATGCTTGCAAATATTCTCTTATACTTTCTACCAAGATTTTACTAAGCTTATCTAGAGAGAACTTGGCCACATCTAGCTAAGGCAAATTAGAATATATGGATGAAAGTGTTAATAACTTCCCACTTTCCTTGATTTAATCGAATAAGACTAACAAATGCATCTACATCAATTGGTTTAAGAGCATACATTCATAAAAACTTATCACATAGTTTATCAAAAGTCTCTATAGAGTTCTTGGGAAGGTTTTCAAATCATTCAAAGGCTAACTTAGTAAGCGTGTGTGGAAATAATTTGGCCATAAATTCTAGCCATGCCCTCAAGTATTTACAAATTTTGATGAATTTGGACAAGTGTTTTACACAAGAGATGCACAAAGATATGTGCCCTTAGGCATAAAACACTTTATAAGGAAGATCAATAATATCACAAGATGATGGAATACAAATGAGATTTGTGGTGTATTTATACACAAGCAAGTCTCTACCAGAGGGTTAATGAGCTTACATGTACAAATTTTACTAGGTTAGCCTTATCCTCTCCCTAGTATTACAACAAATGATAATAAATGATCGAAGGATGGCCTTAGCCATGATGATGAATACATCAATGATGCATATAAGTGTGTTGAGGCATCAAGATTACACTCATTATTCTAATAGAATTCCGCATATCTAAAGATTGATTTTATCTAATAGAAATCCCACCTAATTTCCCTACTATGCTAAAACAACAAACTCCCTCATAGACAACAATTGAAGTAGAATTATCCTAACTAAAAATTTCCTTGTTTCCTAGAATACAAAACTATAACCATTGCATAACTAAAAAGAAATGAAAATTTCATATGTAAAAATTGATTGCATATGTAAGCAATATTTCCTCTCCCTTATGGTCTTTAGACCTTACTAACCTTGGGTTGTGCATGTTGAGGGGAATGTGAGTTTCTTGTTGGAATTACTACTAATTTGTAACACCTCCCATTTCACACTAAAAACAACTCCTAATTGTAGATTATTCTTAATTTAGTCTTATGGAACTCTATCATCAATGTGAATTTTTCTTCCTGTATAGTGCATTCAAGATAGTTGGACTTCCTAAAATTGGTATCACACCATAATAGTACTCTTAAAAGGTTCATAAAAGTTGAAGTCACCAAAATTTACATTTTTAACAAGATTTGACTATGGTCGATGCTTCCTCGGTCTTATACTCTGTCATGACCTATTTTTCAAATGTAATATACCTCAACCACTACAACAAAACAGGCAATTTATACCAGATTTAGCACCAAATTTTAGTGTATTTTTCTCTCCATTGGGGATGAGCAGCCTGGCGCTAAATCTGGCTCTATTGTACAATTTTTAAAGCGTCATTTTTTGCGCCAAATTTTGCATATTTTTTTATGCCAAATTTTCCATCATTTTTTTCATCATATTTTGCACCAAGATTTGCATTGGGTTTTACAAAAGGTTTTGCTTCTAGTTTTGTGCCATTTTTTGCATCTATTTTTGCATTATTTTTTGCTTCCTGTTTTATGCCATTCTTTACTTCTATTTTTTTGTCATAATTTGCATGAGTTTTATACCATCTTTTGCATCTGATTTAGTGCCTTTTTTGCATCGAGTTTGTGCCATTTTTTGCATCTAGTCTTATGCCATTTTTTGCTTCTAATTTCGTACTTATTTTTACATCTATTTTTGCACCAATTTTTCTGCGTTTTTTTACACCATTTTTTGCATCTAATTTTGCACCATATGTTGAATCTAATTTAGTGCCAAAATTTTCATCCATTTTTGCACCATTTTTTTAATCCACTTTTTCGTTTCATTTGTCTCCCTTTTTTGCATCCTATTTTGCACTTAATTTTGCATCATTTGTTGCATCCAATTTAGCATCATTTTTAACAACATTTCTTGCATCCAATTTTGCATCCTTTTGAGCATCTAAATTTTCACCCTATGTTGGACCATGTGTTGCGTCCACCTTTGAATCCCATTTTGTGTCTAATGTCACATTCAATTTTGAGCCATTTTTTCGTCTACTTTTGCATTTGTTTTTGCACCATGTTTTGAATCATTTGTTGCACCTCATTTTGCATCCAATGTTGCATCCAAATTTGAGCCATTTTTATGCCCATTGTCTTACCATTTTTTCGACTTTTGTGTCCAATTTTTCACCATTTTTTATGTCCAATTTTGCATTCTCTTTGGTGTCTAATTTTGCATCCTTTTTGGCATCCAAATTTGCATCCTTTTTGCTGCCACATTTTGTGTCCACATTTGCATCTCATTTTGCACCTAGATTTTAGTTTGAATTTTCATCTAGTTATCCATCATTTTTGGCATCCTTAGTTTCACCCTTTTTTAGTCCCATTTTGCTTCTTGTTTTGTGTCTTTTCTTACATCTTTTTTATACCCAATTTTGCATCCTAATCTTACACCATTCTTTGCATCCTCATTTTGGTGTCCATTTTTGCATCTTTGTTTGTGCCCAATTTGGTATCTTTTTGTATGCCCTATTTTGTTCCCTTCTTTGTGTCTAGTTTTTCACCCTTTTTTAATTCTACTTTAAAACCCTTTTTGTCTCATTGTTTGCATCTTGTTTTGATGGCTAGTTTAACATCCAATTCTACTCCCAATTTTGCTTCGATGGTTACATCCACTTTTGGCTCCTTGTTTAGAGTTTTAATTTTACTTCCATTTTACTAATTTTATTACATAGTGAAACATATCACAGTTTCTAAATATCATTTTGCTGTAGGATTTAATGCACAGTTAGATGAACATAAAACCCTCTCAGTTTATCCCAGAAACCTAAGATAGACTGATTAAGAGAAAGGTTTTTCTAAGGCTCAAGATTCTTAGTAGATCAAGATGTAGAGTATAGATTAAGAAAAGAAGAATGAATTCATGTGAGTCCTCGCATGCAGGTCTTGTTGGAGTTTTTAGTGTAGCTAGGAAGTGCTCCTAGATAGCTCCAAATCTTGGTCCTACACACAAGATAGAGAACAAAGAAAAATTCACAACATAATATCTTTATAATTAAAACTATCATAAACATATAAATATTACTGAATAAATAAATATAAACCAAAATCCCATACATTCATTAGTTAAATAGGATAAGTAAAGAATGAATAGTAGAATATGGAAGGAAGAACAACTAATCTATATTAATAAAGGAGTTGGAGGAAAGTTACAACCATCAGATGCAGTTGCAACAACACCTCTCCCAACTGCTAGCTCCAAAACTTTCCCTCTCAAGATAGATCTCAGCAGCGTGACAATACACGAATCCCCATCATTTCCTCAATGGCCAAGCCTCCAATATATAGGAAAGTGAAGGCTATGAAGATTTCCCAAATTCCTTATTAGTTCAATTTTGGCAAAAGCTTTTGGGTGAATAATGTTTCCTCATATAAAAATGGCATTTTCCACTTTTTAGATGCTTTTGTGCTTAGGAAAAAGCTTCCCCATGCTTTATGGCTCTTTCCCACTTTTGTATGCTTTTATTTTTTAGGAAAAATCTAAAGATGAGGATAAAGAGATCACATTCCACCACATGAGTTTCCGAAAGTGAACAAGAGTGTCAAGCTCTAGTTAACTCGAGTTTTTTTCCTCGCATTAGAGGAATTTTCATTTTAAAATGTTAACATTGAATTTCCATGTCATAATGTGTAAGCCAATCAAAATCCTTTAAAATTTAAAAAACATATGGATTTTTATTAATAATATAACTTACCTAATTTAACTGTGAATGGTGCCCAAGTGCCCCAAAACTATATTAAATATTAAAAATAAAATTAATATCTTAATCTATAAAAGTTAGAATATCTAGAATATTTTTAATGAAGGTACATCATGGCGTGTTAAATAAAAAAATTTAAATATAAAATCCTAAATCCTAAATTTAATTTAAATTTTAAATTTACTTTCTTAATTTAAATTTTATTAAATCTTCTATTGATAAATTAATTTAAATATAAAATATAAATATATGGTTATTTTGATAAAAGTGCATTTATTTGAGTATCTTAAATTTATATTTTAAATTTTCCTTTTAAATTTAAATTTTCTTAAATCTTGTGTTAATAAATTAATTTCAATATAAAATACGTGTAGATGGTTACTTTTTATAAAAGTGACGTTTATTTGGGTAATTTAAATTTCCTTTAAATTTTGAATTTGTTTTTTTAATTTAAATTTTCTTTTTTAATTTAAATTTTATTAAATCTTGTGCTAATATATTAATTTAAATATAAAATACATATATAGTTATTTTGATAAATGTGACATTTATTTGGATAATTTTGGTAAAAGAATAATAAAAATGATATATTAAAAAATTGTCTACATGACATTATTTTATTAGTTTCTTAATTTTTTCTTAGGTGGTTATTTTTTTAGTTGAAAATTCCTCTAATGTGAGAGTTTTGGTAACAAAAGGTACATGAAGGGGACAACTTGTTATAGACTAGGATATTGTGGTCCTCATGGTACATAACTTATATTATAGGCTTATATAGTTTAGGAGAAAGGGTTATTTCAACCACCAACATGGTATTCTCCTCCAAGATGATGACATATTTTCATGTATAACACATTTAAGAATATATCACAATTCAAATTCATAACTTAGTATTTGTAAACAAATTCAAGGTAATTGACAACATTCGTAAAAAATATAGTAGTATCCTCATATATAACAATTCTCCATCAAAAAATCCTTGACAATTTTCAATATACATATATTACTACTAAATCAACATTTATCGCAGATATCATTATTCCAAGGAAAATTCACAACATTACTTTCAAAAATAGTAATATGATCATACATAATCATTCTCCATAAATAAACATTGACAGGTTTCAACACATATATAAAGTAACAAGATAATACTAATAATATCCTCGTCATCTTTAATCAAATCAACTAAGATTCAAATGTGTGATTACCATATCAAAATATTTCATGAACACCATTATTCTAAGGTAAATTCACAATATCCATCAAAAGATAGTAATATCATCATACATAATAATTCTCCATCAAAATAATGTTGATAATTTTCATTATATACATAAAATAACAATATAAAAATGATAATATCATCATCATATTTAATTAAATCAACTAAAAGTCAATGTAAGATTACCAAATAAAAATGTTTCATAGATATCACTATGCTAAGGTAAATTCACAACATCCATAAAAAAATAGGAATCTCATCATACACAATAATTCTTCATAAAAAAATTGTAAACAATTTTCAACATATTCATAAGATAACAAGATAGTACCGATAGTATCATCATCATTATTCAAATAAACTAAAATTCAAATGTATGATTACCATATTAAGACATCCAACTAAATATAAAAAACAATGCATTGCTTGCTAGCACCACGAAAATCATAGTCAATCTCATCCTCATGATCATTTCCATGATCACCATCCTGACCATCCTGATAATATCATCCAGATAATCATCACCAATGCCATCGCCATCCTCATCATCATCATCTCTGATATATAATGTAATCTAAACATAGTTTATATCATCATCTTTGTGGTCATTACCTATAACGTTCTAGAAAAAAAATCAATATTACATGTTAGTACTAATTCTATAGAAAAATGCATATTTTTATTACAATGCTAACAGTAAAATGAGGTAGGACATAATAACATTTATAGTACTAAAAATAAAATGAAAATATGGCTTAATATATATTGGAGATCCAACTAAGATTACACTTGTAATTCACATTAAGTAGTAGAAGCATTTTTTAATCCATATGAAGTAGGTACCCATTTGTTCTTCATGTTATATTGTGAATGTTTCTTATGATTTACATGCAAAATTGGTAAATTAATATTTACTGGAAGTTTTATTTCAAATTACAATTATAATTCATATTAGAAACAGAAGAAATTTTAACAAAAAAATAATGTCACATGAAATATTGAGTTGTTTTTAATGCATGTACTTTTCTCTATAATAAGATGGATCCTAATGTTCGTTCAAGATCAAATGCTCACAAATAATTACTTCATTTTATCCATTATCACACTTAATCCATTATACCTAGTGATGACAATGATTCCATTCAAATTGCTTTGAACTCGCTAAATATAATGTAAAAGAGAAAACTCCACGACCACAACCATGACCGCAACCCCTTCCCTTGCCTCATCCACCATCAAAGACAACGAACTTGGAGTTATGACCACGATAGAAACCCTTCCCTTGCCTTGTGTCCACCATCAGAGGCATTGAACTTGGAATTAAGAGTACTCATGTTTTCTTTGCTCTAATTAATCTCCAAGGAATCAAAACTTGATCAATATATCAAGGACTCCATCAAGGAATAGATATATCATAAGAGAAGCTCAATAGGCTTTGCCAAAAGAGTGTGAAATAACACTTATCTTTGTTTTATGAAATAACTCGAGTGAGTGGAATGAATGGTGGGAAACACTTACCAAGGAAAGGAATATTTTTGGTCCGTCCTTATCTCTATTATTATTTTTGCTTCTTAGAATGGAGGGAAGTGTTTAAAAAAATTCCAAAAAATATTAAAATATATAATATATATATAAATATTATATATAATAGATATAATATATATATATATATTTATATCATTTGCTTAAGTTTAGTTTTTTTTTTTCAATATATATTCAGTTTAGTATTTTTTATTTTCTAAAAAAAGTATATTTAGTTTCTGGTTTTTTTTTATAACAAAAATTATATTTTCTTTTTATAAAAATGGATTTTAAACATCCATTCATGCTAAATTTGTGATTTTATGATATACGTTTAAATTATATATAAAAAAGTAACTTAATGCCATGCGTTGTGTCGCTGAGATGGGTATTATACATCTCTTCCTTGCTAAGTTATAGAATGTGCTTGGGTTTTCTTAATGCAATAAAATTAATTCTTCTCTTCATTATATCTTGAGATGTTCAACTTGCACCTAATAAAACAATAAAGTTAAAATAGGTTTGCCTTTGTCCTTTGTAGGTTTCTTTCCCCATTAATCCTTGTCTTAATAGATTAATTGTCTTATGGTGGCCTTGAGTGGCCCCTCCCATTAGTTGCATGATTTTTAGTTTTATGTTAGTGACATTTCTTAGGATTGATAACATGTTATTTAATTTATGAAAATATGTTATTTTC